>MU007140.1:0-56734 GCA_010583015.1 Tothia fuscella
ATAGATTACCTTTCTATAGGAGCGTGAATCTAAATAGAGCTAATCTAGATATCTAAATCTAGAGGTGAAGATTTCCTCTAATAAACCGGATTAAACTGGACTTAGGAATTGCCGCTTACTGGCGTTTTCTGGACTCCTATACGATATTTCCATTTCTATATACCTAGATCAGATGCAGATATTTTAGAAACTTCCTAGATTGATCTTTAGGTTATTATTAGTTATCCTAGCTATTATAGGCTTATTTTATTTATAGTTGTAGGTGGTAGACCATTTTGAAAATAGTTAATTTTGGTGGGAAACGCTGGTTTTGGCCCGCTTCCGCTACTGCGCGCTCAATTCCTGCACACCCTGTGTTCCTTATTTGGATATAATATAATGGTTATATGAGCTGAATATCAGATGTATCTTTGTTGCAATGAAGCTAGACTGTTAATAACATCATGAACGCAAGATTTTCGACATCCTCAATGCTTTCGAAGACTGTCTCTGAAACTTGGTGTCCTTAAGGCTGAAAACCTCTCAGTCTTGCCTATCACGATTCTTTGACTCCATGCCCGAGCGTGAAAATACAGAGAGATTCGCGTGGGGCAAATTGCGTAATATTCGTGGTTTTTGATATCCCTCTTGTATCCTCATTGTGCGTTAGATATACTCCGTAGTCAAAACCCCACAGGGGAATAGCAAAAGTATTCGGACAGGTGAAGAAAAGGGAAGACTCGGTTCTACATAGTAAATGAACCATGGAACATTGTCGCTGTCGCACATATGGTTGCCATCGTGGGAATGGAGGTGTATGAGCATGTAGTCAATTTGGCCTCCACAAGCATCAATCGACCACAGTTATGAATGGCGGTACGTGTTTTCATTGTTCGATTCGAAGTCTTAAAAATTTCAGCGTTGCACGTGCTCTATAAGCAGCTGAGTAGATATGGATCAAGCTTCAGATCCATAAGAGTGTTTGATATCCGAGTCTCGACGCCATCTCGATGGGGACGTTCTTCGGGCTAAGCCAGTGCGAGGCTTCTCGCGACTTCTGACGTTGACACACGAGAAGCGAGGTGCTGCCTTGCGGTGTCCAATTATTGCCAGTCAAGTGTTAAAGGAATAAAGAGTGACTGTGAAAGAAAGGCGTAGATAGATTGGGTTTAGCTTGCCCGATAATCAGGCAGAACAAGCCCTAGGCCCAGGCCCTGTTAACCACAAAAAGCAGCCTCGACTCAGCACCACACATCCAGCAACCACTTCACATCTCCTTCTCTTACTCTTCCGCGTGCCTTCAGAAGCCGTTAGAAAAAAGTGAAAGTGTTGTTCGGTGGGCTTAACACAACAATAAAGTCACGTTTAGTTTATGCGAGAAGCCCTGGCAGCGTCTGCTTCTTAAAGCTTCGCCCCTCGTCCTCTTCCGCTTCTTCTTCTTCCTCAGCCTCTACACCCACCTCTTAATCTTACATCGCTCACACTCTCAACCCTGCTCTGGGACTCACACGCAAAGCCGTCTCTGAGCTTCGCACATTTGTGGCGTCGAAAGTTTGGAATACTGACCTTCGGATCGCTTTCTTTCAACAACTACACCACATAGATCTGACATCGCGTGCTCGGCCGCGAACCTCACATACAATATGCCTACCCAAATGCCACCAATGCCAAACAAGGACGATGCCAAACTTACTTGGGCGTACCTTGAGGCTGGCGTGGATAAGATCATGAATGAGTTGCAAGATGGAATGGATATGAAGACATATATGGGCCTGTACACAGCAATCCACAACTTTTGCACAGCGCAAAAGGCCGTGAGTACGGGCGGCGGATTCAATTCCCATAACCGTGGGGGAGGTAAGCAACTACGCAATTTCAAACGATTTTATAATATGCCGCCTGCAAGCACTTTTTGATTATACTGAGACTAACATTGCAAGTAGCACATCTCCTCGGTGAGGACCTCTACAAGCATTTAATTGCATATCTCGGTAATCATTTGCAGACGGTACACCAGGCTTCCAAGCTCCACTCCGACGAAGCTCTCCTCCGCTTCTACATCAAAGAATGGAAGCGCTACACCACTGCCGCTACATACAACAACCATTTGTTTCGGTACCTCAATCGCCATTGGGTGAAGCGTGAGATGGATGAAGGCAAGAAGAACATCTACGATATCTACACCCTTCACCTAGTCCGATGGAAGGAGGACATGTTTACATCGACCCACCTGAGCGTCATGGATGCGGTACTGAAGATGGTAGAGAAGCAGCGGAATGGCGAGACGATTGAGCAAGCACAGATCAAGGCTGTGGTCGAGTCATTTGTGTCCCTCGGTCTGGATGAGAGTGACTCCACCAAGCCCACCCTCGATGTTTACAAGGAGTTTTTCGAGGCACCTTTCCTTAAGGCCACTGGCGAATACTACTCTCGCGAGTCGAAGCAGTTCCTGGCAGAGAACAGCGTTGTCGAATATATGAAGAAGGCCGAGACACGTCTGGAGGAAGAAAAAGAGCGCGTAGATTTATTTTTGTTGGCTGAGATCCTGGCTCCTCTAAACCGCACCTGCGAACAGTCCCTCATCCAAGATCACTCACTCATCCTGCGCGAGGAATTCCAGAACCTGCTCGACCGCGATCGACAAGAGGATCTTGGACGGATGTACAAACTGCTCTCGAGAATACCAGATGGACTTGATCCACTCCGTGCGCGTTTCGAGGTCCATGTTCGCAAGTGTGGTCTCGCTGCCGTTGAGAAGGTCGCTGCAGATGGCGAGAACATCGAGCCCAAGGTATACGTTGAGGCTTTGCTAGGAGTGCACACCCAGTATCAAGACCTTGTCAATGCTGCCTTTGGTGGTGAGTCTGAATTCGTTCGCTCGCTCGACAACGCCTGCCGAGACTTCGTCAACCGCAACAAGATCTGCAAGACCGGGTCTTCGAGATCACCCGAACTCCTGGCAAAGTACACCGATACGCTCCTCAAGAAGTCCAACGCGAAGATGTCGGAAGAGGACGATATGGAGAAGTGCCAGACCGAAATCATGACGGTCTTCAAGTACATCGAGGACAAGGACGTCTTCCAGAAGTTCTATTCTCGCATGCTCGCCAAGCGTTTGGTGCACACCAGCTCTGCTTCCGACGATGCCGAGACTAGCATGATTTCCAAGCTTAAGGAGGCTTGCGGATTCGAGTACACCAATAAGCTCCAGCGCATGTTTCAAGACATTCAGACCTCCAAAGATCTCAATTCGGCCTACAAGGATTGGTGCGCGGACACGTACGCCGCTGAGGAGAACAAGAATGCCGTCGATGCGACATACAGCATTCTTGGTACAGGCTTTTGGCCACTCACACCTCCTAGTACTCCTTTCATTCCTCCTCAGGCTATCGTCAAGACTTACGAGCGTTTCGCCGTCTTCTACAACCACAAACACTCGGGGCGGAAACTTTCATGGTTGTGGCAGCTGTGCAAGGGTGAGATCCGTGCGAATTACACCAAGTCCGCACAGCGAATCCCCTACACCTTCCAGGTCTCGACATACCAAATGGCTCTCCTCCTCCCATTCAACGACGCAGACACTCTTACATATGAGCAGCTAGAGGAGACTACTAAGCTCCAGAAGGATACCCTCGATCCGTGCATGAACCTCTTCGTCAAGGCCAAGGTTTTGACCTGCTCACCAGAGGGTGGTAAGCCGGAAGCAGGCACTTCTTACACTTTGAACACCAACTTCAAGAACAAGAAGGTCAAGGTCAACCTCGCCATCACGATCAAGTCGGAACAGAAGCAAGAAGTTGAAGAGACACACAAGACTATTGAGGAAGATCGCAAGCTCCTCATCCAGTCCGCCATCGTCCGCATCATGAAGTCTCGCAAGAAGATGAAGCACACTCTCCTAGTCACTGAGACTATCCAGCAAATCAAGAGTCGCTTCTCTCCTAAGGTCTCGGACATCAAGAAGTGCATCGATATTCTGTTGGAAAAGGAATACCTAGAGCGTTTGGAAGGTGACGAGCTCGGATACTTGGCATAGATGGTGGTTTGTGATGGTTGTCTTCCCCTTTTCTCCCCCCGGGGCCTTATAATAGCCCCTTCCCTTTGCTTGCGGGTTTTATGGCGTTCATTATCCCTTTTTAGCATTGCTGGGATCCGGATGGGGTGAGATAATTCTGCGACGATGCTCTATGTTTCGTGAGCCTTGATCTCAGGGCTTTTCACTCTCATCACGGATGATTTGATGGATGGGTGGGATTCGTTTATGGATTGGCGACGAGGTACTTTCGGCATGGGCTTCACATGGAATGAAGATGATATTAGATCGATCCTCCTTCCTCTTTGCCTGCCTTTGCTTTTTCTCATTTCGGGAAGTATGTATAGGGTTCCCGGAATCAGCCATGCTCTATTATTTTCATTCCTCAACACTTGGTGTGAACAAACTCCCCACTTCAGCCCTTGTATCCTCTATCAAGCCTTTCTATCACTTCCAGCTTGTACTTCTGCTGGCTCTCGCCTCCATTTCTCCAGTTTCGAACAACATCGCAACTGACCTTCTCTGACCCCACATTTCTTTAGGTAGCAACTCGGTTATTGCCTACCCGCAAGTCCATCAAGATTTGATCTGCCCTCGGATGGTGCGGTGAAACCGACGCCACATACACGCCTGCGCCTCATACAACCCCACCACCAAGGCTCGGTCCCCCTGCACCTTCCCGCATTCTACACAGCCTACTACCTTACCTTCAGCTGCTTCCTCGACGGAGTGAGATTGGTCACGCAATCCGCTGCATCTACTCTCTGTCTCAGCCCTCGCGTTCTAACCTACCTTCAGCTGATCTTGCATAAGCCACATATCAATTCACCGAGTCTATTACAACCTATATAACCTCAAATTCCTACCCCTCCATCAGCCTTCCCCTGGTTTTAATTTACCCATACTCTACTTCTTGACCTTACCACACAATCTCACAGAACTGCTTGATTACTACTCCAAACATGTCCAACAGCAGCTACTACGACCACAACCAAGGCGGCTATGGTGCCCCTCCCCCACAGCAGCATCCGGGACCATACGGCCAACAACAAGCCGGTCCCTACGGTGCGCAAGACACCCAACACAGGGGTGGAAACCACTCTCCCTACCCACCACAAGGGCACAGTCCCTACCCGCCACCAGATCACAACTCCGGCTACAACGCCCCACCACCCGAACACGACTACAACCAGCAAGGTCCATACGGCGGACACCAACATCAACAGCATCAACAGCAACAGCAACAGTACCCACCCGCTCAAGGAGGCTACGATGACAACAGAGGGCATTCGCCTTATCCGCCTCAACACCAGCAGAGTGGGTATGGTGCGCCACATACTCAGGATCACAACGCTACCTATAGTGGTGATCCAGCGTACGGTGCTGCACCCGGTGCTGCAGGTGGCATGCCCGGCCCCGATGGACCAGCGGGAGAAAGAGGTCTAGGGAAAGCGCTTTTAGGTGCCGCTGGAGGAGGGATGTTGGGAAGTCAGCTCGGTCATGGGGGCCTGGGTGCTATAGGAGGCGCTATCGCTGCTAATTTAATTGGAGGTGGTGATAAGTACGTTTGATCAGAGTCTAATCCTTCAACTACTCGATCTTCCTATACTAATAACCAAAAACACAGGAAAAAGAAAGAAAAGAAGCACAAGAAACACCATTCCTCCTCCCATAGCGGCTCCCACGGTGACCACCACTCCTCCCACCAGTCTTCCCACGGTGACCACCACTCTTCCCACGGCGGATCTTCATATGCTAGCTACGCCGGCTCAGCCGCCGCCCTCGGTGGTCTTTACCCCTCAAGCGCGCACAGCGGCCACAGCAGCCACAGCGGCCACAAGAAGCATAAGAAGCATTCTAGGAGTCGTAGCCGGGGCGGGGTCGACGGAAGCTCCAGCAGCAGCAGTAGTGATTCCGATTAGAGGATTCATCCAAATTCCTCTATTCATTTCCTTTTTGCTTGTCTTTCACATTTGTTAACTTTTTCGGGAAGGCCCTTATAGGATGAAGGGATATATCCTTGAGAGGATGGGCTCACTTGATAGAGATGTGAGGGAAGAGCCAAGGGGGCAGTCTCTCGAAGATCTCGTGGAGAAACCACAGAGGCGTTGATGGCAGTGGGGATTTTCCATTGAGGTTCCCTTGTTTTATATGCTCTTTTTCATTTGCTAGTCGTTGAAGATCGAGGTTTTCATGATTTTGATATGAGGCGGATGGGTTGACGAGGTTATGACACGATCGAAGCTTTATACCTATCTTTACTGCCTACCAAGAATGGACATTCATGCACAAAACGTCTTGTCTCCTCTTTCCAGACCTTAAATCTTCAACCCCTCAAGCGCCTCCTCCAACCTCCCCCACCCCTTCGTACCCTCCCAACTCTCCTTTCCCCTCCCCTTAATCCCCCTAATCGCACTCCGTCCCTTAAACCTCCAGTCCTTCATAACAAACTCACCGCCTCCAGCACCCAAGCCCTCCGTCCTCTCCCTAGGCCCCAAACTCTCATAAGCACCCACAAGATCCACCGTAGCATCAACAACACCATCCCATTTATCTTCCGTACCGTGTTCCCACCCGGGTTGTGTTGTCACAGCCCTCCAAGCTTTTTCGTGTGCCTCAAGCGCTGTGGATGGTTTATTACGTAGAAGTGCCATTTTAGCGACGAGGTTCCATAAGGGTGCTGATGATGTTATGAGTGGCGCTATTTGTTTGTCGAAGAGTTGGACTAGGAGACGGGGTAAACCGGGTTTGGTTAAGTCTGAAGGGGATTCGGTTGTAGAAAATACATGTTCCACTAAAGCGCTCAATATGGGCATGTCTATACATTTTTCGCCGTCGACGGGACCGCGTAATTCGATTAGTCGTCTTTGCGAGGTGAGGATGTCCATGTAGGATGGTGGGGATACGGAGGAGGCCACCGTGAGGAGATTCTCCCATATGCGGTGGTTGTTATGTTTTAATTTCGAGGCTTGCTTGAATGCTTTTAGGGCGTCCTTTTTGTGGCGTTGAGGGTCGGATTGGGAGGTCGGTGTGAATTCTTCATCTCCTTCCTCTTCGTCTGCAGATTTAGCACTGTCTATCGCAGGCGCAACTTGGAGTTGATCATCTGGTTCTAGGTTCAGTAATGCAGCGGCGAGGTTGGACCATGCCTCTGCATCCGAGTCGTCGAGTTGGACGGCACGCGAGAATGACTCTACTGCGCGTTTGAATTGACCCAATGCTAGGAGGGCACATCCTAAGGCGAACCAAGTGGAGTGATCCAATTGTTTGACTTTGAGAGATTTGGAAAAGGCGAGAGAGGCTTTTGCGTAATCCTTTTCGCCATAGTAGTGTTTCGCCAATTCCCGCTGAGCGCGTGCGTATCTTCCTTTGGAGACTTCCCATGCTTTTTCGTAAAGCGAGGGATCTTTGTCTATATCCGCTAGGATGCAGTATAGCCGGGGCGCATCAGCTGGTGGGTGTTCTCGGGGTACACCATTCCAGAGTTCGGTGTCGTCGTCGATAGCGGAGTCATCACCATCCGTGGAGTGGAAAAGTTGTTTTCGTATTATCTTTCGGGCTTTGTCGTCGCGGTCTGTGGCTGCCCAACAGAGTGCTGCTTCTGGCCACATTTCCAATCGTTCGTATATTTCGAGTGCCGAACGGAGGCCTCCAAGACTGACCCAACGTGCTGCGAGCTCAGCCTCTAGTTCCCATCGTGTCGGGGAGCAGAGTTGATAAATGTACTGTAGGCGTTGACTTGCTGGTGCTGTATCTTCTTCTTTGGCTCTGGGAAGAAATGTTGTCGCCGCTGGGGCAGTATCGGCGGTGATTCCTTGAGGTGATGTGGTATCTGCGATGACTTGATCCACTAGTGCCTGAAGTTGGAGGAGGCCCCTTTCGACGGTACGGGATTTGTAGCCTTCGATTCGGGAGCGGAGGAGAAGTGCTTGTGTATAGATCTGCCAATTTGAACTTCCCCCGTCGAGAACGCGGGTTGCATATGGGAGTGTTTCTTCTCTAGTGAGGCCATGAGCTGGCTGTGTATTTGTGATTGAAGATGCTAGTGACAGAAGGATAATGGAGTCGAGAGGGTGCAGTATTGGCTGTTTCTCCGGGTCTAGAGAAGAAAGTTCTGGTGGTATATTGTCTTGCGGATCGACAGATGTTTTCTGCTTCTGAGCAAATGATATTGATTCGAGGAGAGTGTCATCTTCAAGGTCGAGAGGCTTTGGTTGAGTTCCTTCTGCACCATGACCATTTGTGCGTAGGTTGCCTTCAACAGCTGCTGCTCCACCATTCTTCGGTGAAGGTTCTGTAGTCTCAGCACTACGAGCAAGTACAACAAGCTGACTGACATCTTTCTGTTGATACTTCGTTCTCTTTCCAAGCAGTCCAGTCAAGGCAAATTGGAAGCTCCGCTCCTTTGTAGCCTGTTCGAGATCTACCCTTGCCAATTTGTCGAAACCATGGTGCGTATGTATACTCGCTCTCTCAATCATAAATGATACCCGTCTCTCCTGGTTCTGCTGACTTGGCTCCCCGTCCAAAATTACAGTTGCCAAAGTCTCAAGATCATCGTATATAGACTTCTGTAAAGTTGGGGCGGCTGTAGAAAGTAATCGCTGATGTATGAATTTGATCCTCAATCTTCCCAAAACGGCTTCAGGACTCTTATTCGCGGTCAGATATTGCTCAATGATTGCATCTGCGAAGCATAACAACTCTATGTTTGGCGTAAGCTTGTACGCAGCTTCGCCATCTACGCCAAGTGATTGGATGAGATCACTACGTATAGCACTCAGAGCCTTCCGATCAGAAGCCACTTGGGAAGGGAACAAAATTTTGGCACTGTCGAATGACAGTGGTGGTCCTGTTACGTTGCTTTGTAGAAATGCTCCGAGAGCTGCGAAACCTGCAAGCAAGAGGGTGTATTTCTGCACTGCATTCGGTTTGCTGCTGAGTAAAAGTTCTGCACGTTTTGGAATAAAGTCTCTCCATCCATGCTCTTTCTCGAGTGTGGCATTTTTGAATAATTCTTCGTCCTGGATGTCGACCAATTTTCGAACCAACGGTTCTCCTAAAAGGCTTTGGAAGTCGGCATTTTCAAGTTTGGCAAGTAGTGGTGATATCGAGACTGCCAGCTCCTCTGGTAAGCTGGATCTTAGAAATCGTACAATTAGATCTGTCATTCTGGTGCTTTTTGTGTTAAAAGAACTTTTATTACTTGTTGGTCTCGAAATGAAAGTTATTGGAGATTTTTTGTGGAAGGTCTTGGCGTGCACTTCCGTCGCTTTCTGAGTTTGTCATCTCCATCTTTTTGACACCACCTCACCAAGCGGTGTCCTGAAAAAGTCTTGCTCGTTCATTCGGCGTTTCGGATTCTATTCTAAATAAACTTGTGGCTAGTCACGAAGGCTAGTCACGAGCTCCATGGTTTCTAAGGCTGTGTACCGTCATCTAACAATGCGAGCGACCCAGAATGGGATGGATGAATCGAATCGAAGTAGGAATTCTTGGTGAGTATGACATTAGACCTTCATCATAAGAGAAGACGGACATGTGAGACCATCATAGCTCTTATGGAAAAGGAGTGAAATGATGATGGCAGTCTCATCAGTAGTTCAACCCCTGCCTTTGATCAAAGTTGACAGAAAGCCACCAAGTCCCGATTTCACGATTCATGCTTGTGTTGAAGTCCATTGCTCCCTTGGTGCTTTTCGGTATGCAGTGTACATAGCATCAATCGCCATGCGGCCGAAGATTTAATGTGTATGATGTTGAGGGTAACGTCAACTCCCGTTGCCTGCCATGCACATCGCAAAAGCATACACCCAGAGACCACAAGCCCAGTGTGCAGGTCAGTATTTATCAAACTCAGCAGGCATGGTCGTAGCTTTTTCTATAATGAAACTTTGGTTGTCATTTCACCTATATATGACATTTTTGCAATGAAATTGAGTATAACAGGCATGGTAGTTTAGTGGTAAAACAGCAGATATCTATCGGCGGATCCGGAAACTCGCATTCCTTCGAGCTCGTGAACGGGGAATGAGAGTGTTCTGCGGTGCCCTCCTTCGTGTGTTTTGTATACCTCAGTTCAAATCTGAGTCATGCCGTTCAGTCGCTTCTTTTTGCGTGGATAGGTTTTGAGTTCAATATAGTAATTCTGCACTTGCTGCACTGCATGCATCTTCTATAAGTGCGTAGTGTCTTACTGCTCTCAAGCTCTGTGTCGTGAAAGGTTGGGTAAGATACCTCAAGGTTGCAATGGAAGAATTAAGCCTTGCTGAGTTATCAAGCCGTGCATGTGACATCGTAAATACTCGCGGAAACTCTACGCGACCTCCCCCTCCAACTAAACACAACCTCCCTTAAAGAGTAATCTCTAAAGACCGCAAATTCGACCACTCCCCCAATGCGGCAGGACCCAATGGCATGGCCACCAATGACGAATATGACGAGTTCGGCTCCGACGACGCCCTCGACGAATTACAAGACACCGACCTCTATGAACTCGAACGCGAAGCCTACCTCCGCTCTACACAGGCAAATCCAAAGATAGCAGTTAACGTCAATGGTGTCCTAAAATTAAACAACGTGCAGAAGATCAGATTGCAGCAAAATGGACAGCAGGAAAGTTTTGAGAGCGATAGAACGGTGCAGCCTCTTCGACCGCATGGGGGTAGACCGCCGAGTGATTATGGTTTTGATGACGAGGAGGTAATTGATTTGGATGAACAACCTTTGGCTGTGCAACAGGCATATCAACAGGATGCGGTGCAGCGGAATGGATTTGTGGACCAGAGCGATTCAGGGCCGGGCGCGAGTGCGAGGTATAATGGCACGTTGAGGGAGGACGAGAGTTATGTCACTGCGCTGGAACAGCCAAGTGTGGACGTTGCTGCTTTACAGGCACAACTCTTGCAGGTGTGAGATACTCGACACCTGAGCATGTCCGCGATGATTAACAGGCGCTAGTTCCAACAAGAAAACCTCAACCTTCGAAGAGCCGTCGACGAAACGAAATCAACTGTACAATCAAAATCCGGGGAGAACGCCATACTCCGCCAGAAGCTAGAAAAGCAAGCCCGAGATAGCAATCAGAAGGAGTCCACAATACGTCAAGTCTACGAAGAGAAGATCGCAAAGCAAAAAGCAGAAACAGAACGCATCAAAAGCGAGAATGCGAAGGTCATTACGGACAATCGCTTTCTGCAGCATGACCTCACTCTTGAAGCCGGCAAGGCGAAGCAACTGCAGAAGAATTTGAAGAATGGAAGTCTCAAAGAACATGCTAGTCCGGCATCAACACCAAAGAAGCATAAAGTCCTACCATTCAGAGACGGGTTCGATGATGATGATGTTGTCATGTTCTCGCCCTCGAAGTCCAGGTCAAAGCCTTCGACTCCTTCGAAGGGGGCGAACAAAAGGAAACGAGGAGTGAATGAGCAGAGTCCAATGCAACCACTGCAATTGCCCTTGAGTGAACCTAAACCCGCCCCATCACCATCTCAGAGACCTGCAGATACCGTTGTTACATCGGATCTGTTACAGAGGTTGACCGTGGGAGAGGACAAGCTTCATTTTGTTCAAAATCTCCTTGGCTATCAGCTCATGGACTCCGAAGAAAGGATATTTGAAGCCTTGACGAGATATTCCTTCCCGTCTTCTCCGAAAAAGAAGCTATCCTCGATCGTGTACGATAACTTGTCGTTGAACTCTTTCGACAAAAGCGACACGGATGCTGCAAATCACTTTTGTGGCATTATGGTCTCATTATGGGACCAATGCCTAGCGGAACGATGTTACGATCCTCTAGCACTCATTATTGAGACATTACAGTTCATCCTCGATTCAGAAAGCATAGCCTTCGCAAGGCGGCAGATCGAAACGATAGTCCCCTTAGCAATCGCAACATCAGATATAGTAGCTATACCCATCGCGCGAGCATCAATTACCAAAGACGTCAAATTGGAGCACACTACCAGCACGCTGTCTGGTACCATTGACGTCTTGGCTTGTTTGACGCTCCTCCACACATTGGCGCAGGCTGCGGCACCTTTTCCAGATGCTATAGCTCAGTTCTGGCGGCATATGAAATTCGATTTTGTTTTGCTCATGCTGATGAAAGCGCAGCCGCTTTCTCAAATCATGCTCATGCTGGAGTTACTTCAGACATCGGCATTGGAGTCTACATTTGGAGCTATTCTTTCTGATGATGAAGGGTTGGAAAGGCAAGCGAGACGCGAAGGGGACACAATAGATCGCCTCACGCTACTCTTGTTCGAAACCCCAAAATCTCCCTTCGAAGACGACTTCAACCCCTCGCAGATACTGGAGCTACGGATAGAACTTCTCACCGTCCTCTCCACGCTTATACTCCACACTCATGGTGGCAAAGCACTTTCCCTCCACCGCCACGCCCTAGGCCGCCTCTTCAAATTCCTGCACGACTCGATTAACGACCTCTACAACTACACCACCACGCAAAACCACAAACTCCAAATCGAAACCGTCAATATGACTATCCGCCTCATACACCACTTATTAACAGAATTCGCCGACAGCACCGACATAAGAGCCAAGTTAGCGACAGTGCAGGGTGGTGCGCATATACATCTCATAGCCCTTACCAGATTGGCTTTCAGTGAGAGGTTGGTGTTTGAAGGTGGTCTTGGAACTGAAGAGGTGGATATGGCACATCAGTTGTTAGATGAGTATTTGAGTCCTGATGAGGGAGAGGCGTTGTTGCAGATGTTCAGTAGTGGGGCAAGTGAGGGATGAAGGGTCTCAACCAAGCCGATTTGGTATCATTTGGACGTAGTAGTAGGTGTGCAGAGATTGGGTGAGCAATTGGCTGCGACGCTGCAATCTCAGGTTGACTCTGGTTGGGGCTCGATAGAGTTGGCAGCCTTTATGGTACGTTGGAGCCGATATTCTTCGCATAAGGTGTTACCTGTACATACTGGAGCTAGGTATTTCTATCCCTCGTCGCCATTATCGGCATGTGACCCAATCAGAAAGCTTGGGCAGATTCTTGAAAAGCTGTGTCGTTCCTTTCTTTCATGTGATACTTCCCACCCTCATTTTTCACTGTATGAACGGCCTGCGATGATTCGTTTTCTTACCAACCTTAAAAGGGTATTGTTACGGGCTCCTGGGACGAGAGGCTAACAACTATTTGATATGGAAAACAATTCGGCATCCTTGGACCCTTGATATAATTGGTATCGTTCTCATTCAGATACTACAGATATAAGAATTTCGTCAGGTGGGGACGAAACGGGGTACAAAAACCTTGTCAACGGCGAAAAGGATGAGTAAGACCCGACACAAAAAGAGTTACTGAAATATACATATGTCTACTAGCTAATGTCCTACACCTCCAACAGCCCAACCCGGAAACTCCGGATCCCCAGGCTGAGGGAACAATCCACCATCAGGCTGCACCTGCGCCTGATTGCCCGGCACAACATTCCCATTTGCACCACCATTGGCATTTCCATTCCCATTCCTCTCATCGGCTCTTCTTCTCCTATATACCACCAATAGTGCCAACGCACCAGCGAGAGCAATAATAGCCAAACTTTCCAAGATGCCATCATCTATATCTCCGTCTGCGTAAAAGCTATCGTCACCGCCGGGCATGGGGTCTAGACTATCCCAATCATCGTTTTCGAAAATGTGGTCTTCGGCGTGATACGCGGCGTCTGCTTCGAGGAATGCGGTCAACCATTCTGACCACGTTTTTCGGACGACTGCTCGTGGTATTAGCAATGATTTTAACAAGAATAATGAAAGAAGAATAGCAATGCTCATGACGACTGACCTGGCTCATCTTGAATGGACTTGATATTCCCATTCGTAATCGTATTCCAGAAACTCCGCGCTCTCAGTTTGAAAAGTGCAAGAGTTACTGGCAAGAACGCCTCCTTATTCGTCTCGAGCGCATGATCATAAAATCGTTTGGCCAAATGGAAATCCTGTTCGATGCCGATGCCATTCTCATACATCCAGCCCAGATTCCAGTAGGCTTGAGCGCTTTGGTGTGTTTCCGCAGCGGCTTGATAACATGCTGCAGCCTTTTCGCGGTCAGGTTTTGTGCCGTGGCCTTCAAGGTAGTAGTCTCCCATCTTTACTAGGGAGTCGATGTTTGATTGTTTTGCAGAACGGGTCCAGTAGAGGAGGGCGAGATCGGACGTGGCTGCGACGGGATTCTTGATCTTGAGCGTTGAGACTAATGATGGGAGAGAGAAGCGTGGGATTGTCATGTCCAAGAGATATGCCACGTTCGCTTGTGCCGTTTCAAAACCTTGTTCTGCAGCGAGCATGAAATTCACCAACGCAGTTTCCAAATCTCCATTATCGTATGCTTCATTCGCTTCTTTGAAGGAAGCGAGGATGGATTCTGCCTTTTCGGACACAATCTTGTAGTACATGCTAGCCATTGTGCATGATTTTTCTCGGCCGATGCCTTGATGGGTGAGCTCAGCGAGATAGTAGTAGGCCTCCACGTGGCCGTGCCGGGCGGCAAGATCAAAGTACTTTATGGCGGTGTTGACATCGCCTTGGTCGAGGAAAAGAGCCCCGAGTCGGACTTGCGCAGCGGCCAAATCTTGATCAGCTGCTGGGCCAAAATACTCAGCCGCTTTGACGGTGTCCTGCGGTACTCCTAAGCCGTCCAGATACATGATTCCCAGCGAGTATTGTGACACGGCATCTCCGTTGGAAGCGCCACGTTTGAACCAAATCTGGGCAACATCGAAGTCTTGCGGCACGCCTTCTCCTCGCAGGAACATTCTTCCCAGAAAGCCCGCAGCTTTTGAAGCATACTTTTCAGTAGAAGCAGAAACATCTGCCTTCGCTTTACCTTTTGGCCAATTTTGCCTAGCCACTTCAAGGAAATACTGTTTAGCCAAGGCCAAATCGCGCTTTGTTTTCCTAGAACCATCATAGTACATCTTTGCAAGCTGTAGCGCGGCCTTTAGATCTCCCTTCCTATACATCAGGTCGAGATATTCCAACACATCATCAATAGAGGCGTGCGCGTCAGAATTTGCTGTTGCCGTCATGGCATTGGGTCCTGAACTGCTGACGCTGGCACCCTCTCCATAGATGCCTCCATGGTCATCCACGATCCGGTAGGAGCTTTTCTCCATCATGTGGTTTCCAGGAGGACCCGAGCGCAAGAATTTGATCACTTCGTCAGCTACCCTCTGATAGTAATGCACAGCTTCATCGCAGTTACGTGGTGTACCGATGCCTGAGTGGTGCCTGTATGCAATAGCCATCTGTGATCTCACGTGGCCTCCTTCAGCTGCAAAAGTGTAGTATAACATGGCCTTTGCTTGATCTTTCTCCACGACCCCTCCTATTCCGGTTGAGTACATGAAGCCAACCATATGCTGAGCTGTGGCATTCCCCGTCAATGTAGCCAACTGTTGGTAACGATGGAAAGCTTCCGTGTAGTTCCTTGGATGGGAGTAGTTGCCATGAAAATTCATTTCAGCCAGCAAAAACAAGGCATCACTATTTCCCTCATCTGCCGCATGTTGTAGAAGCTGTACGGCTTGGTACAAGGGTCCACCATTTATTGGAGCTTTCTCATTCCCGGAGGTTGGAGGTCCAGAAAGGAACAACGTTTGGAAAAATGATTTTGCATAGTTCGGTACGCTGGCCTGTTTCCTTGACGTAGTTCGTCGTGACGAGGAGGGTGGACGTATGCCTTGGAGGAGAGAGGAGGCTTGGTGAACAGCGTCACTGGCTTCAAACACTTGAGCGTTGACCAGCGATAATACTAAAGCAGGAAAATGAGTTAGCCATTATGAATTCCCAACTGCCAAAAGAGCTTGTAAATCTTACACAGTAGGAAAGGAAGCAGAAGAGTACGAATGCGTAACGCCACATGGAACGTGGCCATCGTGCTTGTGCTTTATCCTTGTGGACGGAGTGAATGCGAGTACAAAAAGATAGAGCTTTTTATTAACATCATATCCGCGAAGCTTCCATCATTTCTGATTTTGTCCTTTGGATTCTCTTTGCTCTCCCAATATTCAAATGTACAAGTGGTCACTTCCGCTTCCCGCCGCCTGCTTTGTTCGCAATCGCATGGTGGTCTGTGTGTCTGTGGTACTCTAAAGCCTGCTCTTTGTGGCTGACGCGCTAGCCATAAATAGATTGACGCCATCATCAGCCACAACCGCTTTTTTGCACTTCTAAATCACAACAAAAAGACTTCACAATTATCTGAACCTCTCATTTGCCGGTCTCCATCTGAGGTACTGCAGTAACTTTGGCTCCGAGCTAGACTGCACGTACCGCTGACGCCTTCTTAATGGAAGAAGCGGCATCATACACGCGGACTCTGGAATCATGACATTATCTCAACGGCCCATCTCCAACGTGTCCACTCATCTTTCCATAGGTTACCGTATTCTTATACGCCAATCATGAGACGGATAAATGTCTGTACGAATTAAATCCTGTCTATCAATCTCAAACTTAATAGTGTGTTATGCCCAAGTACTTTACGGAGCAAAGTCTACCTTCATCGTGGAATTTTGATTATTCTACGAGAAGATTAGATCTCCAGGATCACCACAGGAGTCAATAACAGGATCTATACCTGGGCGGAGCGGCAGATGCACCGCTAGAAAACTCCAAGGTTTTAACACTTCGCCTCCCAAGACCCCAGACGATAACACTTTGTCATATGCAGGGTGCCAATCATCATGTCTTGACGTTGCTTCATATGAGCGGCCGACATGCAGCTTACGATGAAGTGGAATGTACTCTTCTGGTTTTCAAACGCTTGGCTCTTGAGTAAGGGACGGATAGTCAATAAGTATCGAATCCTCTACTTGCAAATTTTTCTTTTGATCTTTTCTTTATGTTACAAGAACTTTTCGGAGTTTTCGAGAAGCCGATTATCCCTCTGGCGTCGTCAGTGGCGTTTTTCAGCCTTGCCGATCCACACCACGAAACACCTCTTAGCCATTGCGGAGGTAGCGTCGACGAGTCACCACACACGGGTGGCGCTAGTTTAAGCACATTGAACGACTTCGTTTCCGTTGTCTCGAAACTTTTTATCTTAACTTTATTACAGTACTATCATCTCAACTTCTTTTACCCCCCCCCTTCTTCTCTTTCCCTATTACCGTCTCACTCTACCTCACCACAAATACAAGCTCAACATCCATTTCCAAAATGCCACGATCAAAAAGCATCCTCCCCTTCCACAAACGGGACGGAAATGCCTCCCTAGAGCGTAAAACGTCAAAAACGTCGAGAGATCGAAGATTAGCACGTTTAGCTTTTGTACCGAATTGGGTGCGAATAGAGACTATCGCTTTCCTAGCTGAATTTGCGGGCACATTCATGTTCTTATTCATCGCCTTTGCTGCTACCCAAGTTGCCAACGCTGGGGCTCCAGCCACAGAAGACAATTCCCTGTCACAATACCCAAACTCAAGCAACTTGCGTTCGTAGACTCTCTTTGGAGGAGAGTGGATAAGGTGCAATTTCTGCTCTCTTGGCTGCTGTTTTTCGAGTTGTCCTTCATGAGGCTACTCGGTCAAAGCCCATAGAACTCCCAGAAACTTGCCTTGTCTACGTTTTCATCTGGGCATTGAGAATCATGCTAAATATCGGACAGTGTACATTTCGCTAGCATTCGGGTTCTCCCTTGCTGTCAATGCGTGGGCCTTCTTCCGTAAGAATGACATGGTAGCATTCCTTTAGGAGTCAGATCTAATCAGAACCCTCTAGGAATCAGCGGTGGTCTATTCAATCCAGCAGTAAGCTCCTTGTGCTCCAAACTGCTCAGATAAACCCTATTCTAACACACTCCACCAGGTGACCCTTGGCCTCTACCTCATTGGCGCCATAAAACCCGTCCGCGCATTCCTAGTATTCATAGCCCAAATGGTCGCCGCAATCGCCGCCGCCGGAGTGGTCGCAGGCCTCTTCCCAGGAGACCTCAATGTCGCCACCACTCTCGCTGGTGGAACAACAATAGCCCAAGGTCTCTTCATAGAAATGTTCCTCACCGCAGAATTGGTCTTCGTAATATTCATGCTTGCAGCGGAGAAACACAAAGCTACCTTCCTCGCTCCAGTAGGAATCGGGTTGGCTTTGTTCGTCAGCGAGATGACGGGTGTATATTTCACGGGTGGTTCTCTAAACCCAGCGAGGAGTTTCGGCCCCGCTTGCATAACTCAATTCCCTGGCTACCACTGGATATACTGGCTAGGACCTTGTATGGGCGCTCTCCTGGCAGTTGGCTTCTATGAACTCATGAAGTTCGGCGAATACGAGACTGTGAATCCGGCGCAAGATTTCGACGATCATGAAGCACAACTTTTTGTACCGCCAGAGGATGCGGTTACGAAGGAGGAAGTTGCGAGGCCGAATGTTGCGGCTGAGACGGCCGAGGAGGCGGTGCAGCATGTCTCTACTGGGGATAGGCTGCACAGTATGGCTTCCTTCGGTTCGAAGAGTTCCAAGGTCACTAGAACTCCGAGTGCTGTTGTTGGGGGCATTGTGGCACCGGAAGTAGAGAAAGAAGGGATGGGCAGGCAGGGCGTGCGTGATTAGGGGCATCGTTCAAAGTGTAAAAGTTCGATGCAGCCAGTCATATTGCTTTTGCTTTTGGGGCAGGATTTTCTTGGTTTCCTGGTTGGTGTTCTGGTAAAATTTCTCACAGCAATATTGAGCGAGAGCGTCAAGGGTTGATTGTGGATATTCATATTTCTTTCATTGCAGCCCTGATGATAGCGTTATGCTGGCTAGGGATCATAACTGGCGCCAAGCGCCATTTCTTTTGGCCAACTCATCTTCAAGTGGCCCATCCTATGCCATCGGCGCGTCTATCCCATTTCTCATCAGCGTCATCGATTTCTTAACTCTACTTGTGGAATATGCCTTCCTCAGCCTGGGGCGTAATTCCTGCGACTTCCGCCGCAAGCTTCTCGGGCGCTTTGCTAGTATCATCCTTCATGAATGGGAACGTTAGGACTTCCTTGATACTGTAGTGGTCTATGCGAGGCGTTAGTATCGCGTTTGCGAATACGAGAGAAGGGAAAAACTCACCAGCAAGGAACATGACAATACGATCGATACCCATGCCCCAGCCTCCAGTTGGTGGTAAACCATACTCCAAAGACTGACAGAACGTCTCATCAATCAACTGTGCTTCGTCATCACCTTGCTCCTTCTGCCTCGCCTGCTCCTCGAATCGTAATCGCTGATCGAAGGGATCATTCAACTCAGTATATGCATTGCATATCTCCTTCTTGCACACGAAAGCCTCGAATCGCTCACAAAGACCCTTCTTGTCACGATGGTACTTGGCCAAGGGACTCATCATCTGCGGGTGCCCAATGATGAACGTAGGATTGACACACGTCTCTTCGATGAATTCCCCAACAAGCTTGTCAATCATGCGTGCGTTTGTGAGTGGTGGCGGGCAATCAACATTCATCTTCTTGCATACACGCTGCAAGAATTGATTGGTTTCGTCGGTGTGTAATTCTTCGCCTGGTGGGAACTTCTCTCCTGTCGCTTCTTCTAGTGCTGGTATCATCTCGACGCGTCGCCATGGCTTCTCCCAGTTCACTTCGTAGACCTCGCCATGTTGAGTGTGGTATTTGGTCTTGTATCCTCCCGTGACATGCTTGACCATACCGGAAACCATCTCTTCTGTTAATTCCAGCACGTCGTACATGTCAGCGAAAGCCCAGTAAAACTCGCATGTTGTAAATTCGGGGTTATGTGTCAGATCGATGCCTTCATTTCTGAATTGTCGACCAATTTCGTAAACGCGATTTAGGCCACCAACCACGAGCATCTTAAGATAGAGTTCCGGTGCGATTCGCATGAACAGATCCATTCCGAGCTCATTGTGGTATGTCATGAATGGTTTGGCTGTAGCACCTCCAGCAATCTTGTTCATCATTGGTGTTTGAACCTCTAGAAAATCCCTCTCATCCAAGAATGAGCGGACATACTTGATAATCTTGCTGCGTGT
This sequence comes from Tothia fuscella, assembly GCA_010583015.1. Classification (NCBI taxonomy): domain Eukaryota; kingdom Fungi; phylum Ascomycota; class Dothideomycetes; order Venturiales; family Cylindrosympodiaceae; genus Tothia; species Tothia fuscella. The sequence continues at coordinate 20,022 of MU007140.1, forward strand.
GATGAACGTATTCCGCACAGGGTCATTCATAATCAAATCCAAGAAACGTTGTCTGTGTCGTTGTTCCTGGTCCTTGAACCCATAGTGAATGGTTGGTAGCTGCCGGAGACACGGTGTGAGAAGGATGACTTCTTGAGCAAAAATGCTCAATTCTCCGTCACCTCCACCCTGAGGATTCGTCTTGCCCGGAAATCCAACTACACCAATAACATCGCCACGTTGTAATCGATCGTGAAGCTCCGCGAAACCTGCGGGGTCGGTTGACTCGTTTGCCTGGCACATGATTTGTATAATGACTCCCTCCGACTTAGCATCGTAGAAGCGTAGCTTGGTTCCGTAAGATCGCATGGTCATTATCCTTGCGCCCAATTCTATCTTGTCCTCTTTGATCAATTCACCCTTCTTAAGGTGTTCGTACTTCTTGTGAAAATCTGCGGGGATGAGGGTTGAATTGAATTTGTGTGGATATCTGGAATATGTATTAATATCTTCTTTCAAATTTTAGGCTCGCTGTAGGTCATACGGGTTGGGGTTCTTGGTGGTTAAGAGGTCCTTAACCTCCCTACATCTCATTTCGAAGAATTGCTGTTTGAATATGATTAGCGCAACACTTGATAGACCAGCTATTTTCATGCCGTGCCTGACTGTGAGCATACATTTGGATTCAAATCCGACATATCAACCTTGTCCTTCTTCTTCTCTGCCTTTGGTGGTGGTGCTGCAGCGGCTTTCTCTGCCTTCTTAGCGGCTGCTTGACGGGCCTTCGTTCTCTTCTTGACTATCCACAATATCAGATGCTATTCCCCACCAATAGTCCGTAACGCCGTGTACTTACGTTCACTCTTGGACACCATTTCCCCAGTCTCCTCATCTTTCTGTAGGTTTGGCTGTGATTGTGCGGCCGCATCTGTAGAGCCTGAACCAATTGTTGTGCCAGCGACTTTGTCCGTAACGACCTGGACGGCCTCCTTAATTTGTTCTGCCATGTTGGTTTGTTATGAACAGAAATTGAATTTTTTTGCTGTTGCGTCGTCGTCACAATTTGAATTTCAAAAAGTTTAAAGTTTGGAGTCACAAACCCTGTGGCGGTGCGTTCAAGGTTCCTCGGCCAAACCCAAACCTGGAAGACGTTGAATATCAATGCATACAATTGGACAGGGCGAATGATCTTGTGAATCTATTTAATCTTAGTAGCTCCCTATCAATTGGAGCCCATATGAGTTTTGAGGGATTTTGACTTGCAAAAACTATACGAGAATGAGGCTTCTAGTATTCGGGAGGTACTAAATTGGCGAGGCTAGTGAACCACGAAGATTTGATATAGCTAGAAAATATATTTTGGATGCAAAGGACTCCAGTTTCAAACTATAATTTATTTGGTAAGAGCTGATGCTTTTTGCATGCATAACAGCAAATTGAACAAGACTAATTTTGTGCAACTCATTTGTGGTGGGTGTTCATGCGGCATACCAGGCACAAGGATGGCAGTATCTACATTCAATGAAGTAAAAGAGAATCCCGCAAAGCCCGGTCGTAGATTGCCCCCACCAAGAGTCTTAATTCTATCGCATCATGTAGTAAGGTTTCAATGGTTTTCGTTCTCAATTGGATGGTATAGAGTCGACCATCGTCAATAATAAATCAATTCTCATGCTCTTCAATACAGAATAACGCATTCAGTCGATTGATGCTCGACTATCATCTCATGTTCATGAAGCATAATATCAATAGCTACCAATGGGTCAATACCAACTCAACATAAGACTGCTAGAATTGGTACAAACATACCTCCTCCCTTTCCAAGTAAAATGTATTACAATTTCTGCACTTCCACCCTCATCTCTTTATCTCTACTAGCAATCATCCAAGCCGAGAGCACACATATCGCCTGCAAAGCCAAAAATTTGTACGTCGAGGCTTCCGAGACGAATTGTAAGTAGTCGAACATTGCGTTTGGAGGTCTCCTAAAGCTGGCGGCACGTGTAACGCGCCTCAATGGCCGTAATTTTTGATTGACTTTGATAAGCGAGACACTCTGATGAGCGGCTAAACCCGAGTACAATTGGTGTGAACAATCTCGTCTCGAATCGAATCAGGGATTTATTGAAATGAACGATTTGCTAAGGACAGGAAGCTTGAGGTGTCCCGCATAGGTCCTGCGTTGTGTGTGCGAAGCGAGTAAGAATGATATGATGTGATGTTGGAGTCTACAAAAATTATCTGGGAATCTTGTACAAGGTCGTACAAAGAACAACTCAACAGAAAAGAAAACAAATATCAATCTTGGAAGTTGGTTCCCACTTCTCCAGACTCTTGGCTATCCTAAGTGGCCCAGAACAGGTAGATTTCCAGATTGAGTGCGCTCAACAAGCGATGTGATTGGTCGCTCTAACCCTCCGCAAAGACTTCCTTCATGTTGTGTGGAATTGTATATCTTTATTAGTCGAAAGATTATTCCTTAGAGCTAGATTCCACTAAACACAATCTCGAAAACTATAATAGCATCCAATACAACGTTGGACAGCCCAGTAACTAAAAATCCTTATGCAAAAGCTAGGAGGACTCGATGCTCATTTATCTAGTCCAAGGAAAATCGCAGTATATCTATATTAAAGCACAGCTGAAAGTATCCTGTACCAGATCTCCCCAGATTTCCTTGTGTAATTTCCGAGCTTGCTATATGGCACGCACGGATAGCTAAAGTGCTTCAGATCGCGGTTCGAATAATCGAGGCAGGTTTACACCTGTAAAGCCATTATGAATTTGGAGATGTAGATTCTGGTTAACGGATGGGATGCTTCATTGGATGCTTGAAAGGGGAAGCTGAATATTCAGGATCATTTGGGAAAGATTCTGACTTATTGTTCTCATTTTTGAAGGGGGAGCATATACACATTGGCTGCGAGACTCAGCCGGGGGCCAGAAGCAGGTTGAAGATAGCCATGGCACCCACAATACAAGGCTCGAAGTTGCGGCAGTACATCTTCTTTTCAGTACGTGCGACTCGGGTGTAGCCGGAATCACTAAAGAGTCTCAACTTGTCGAAAAGCTTCTGAAATGAGTGATCCAATTTGTAGCGTACGTCTCACTATCATGTTTGAAGCTCTAGATATAACTAAAAGGTCTCTCTGATATTCACATCTGCAATCATATTTTTGTGATTTTGCAAACATTATGCGAGCGATCAGCGAAGGGCAACACCAATCAGGAGATTCCCACGTTGCCATCATCACATTCACAACGCTCCACTCCTGACCTCTTTTTTCATCTCCTCCAACTTGCGGTGCATATTCAGCAACTGATCCCTTTTGGCCTGACTGGGCGGCTCCGCAGAGTTGCTCAACTCCATATACAATTTAGCGTACCGATCATAATACTGCCGGAATTTCTTTGCCAAATCAATGGATTGACGCCACGACAATGCTAATGGAGGACTCCCAGAACTGTTATCAGAGGGCGGGCTGCGATGTCCATTTGTAATACCATTAGTGCCATTTACCCTGCGTTGTTTGGCTGGGGTAGACGATTTGGAGGTGTCGGAGTCCATGTCCAATGCTTTGCGTTTCACACCATTCGAGCGATGGTGGGCATCACCGTTCGTGTGATTGTTGTTGTTTCTTTTGGGAGAGACAGCCGCGGAGAGTGCTTTGTGTATTGGATGGTCATCCTCGAAGTCGGTGGCATTGACCGGGGGTGATTTACTGAGAGGTGATGGGTTTCTTGGCTTATTGAGGAGGCTCTTAGCTGCTGTGCTAGGCTTTGCGTCTTTACGTGGTTTTGCTGAACCGCGATCTCCTTCCTTCTCTTTTTCTCGCTTTCCACCTTTTCTATCTTTGGTGGCGTCAACCTTGGGTGTGCCGTCGGGTTTAGTAGATCCATGTGGTTTAGGAGTTCCATTGGGTTTTGGTGTTCGTACATCCGCTTTGGTTTTTGCAACTTTGATTTCTTCCTCGCTCGTTTCCTTCTTCTTCGCTTTTGCGCCTTCCTTGTCGGTCTTTTTTACTTCTGTTCGCCTGGGTAACCCCGTTTTCTTGTCAATGGTCTTGGGTTTCACTACCGGTGTGCCTTTCAGTGGTGCCTTGGACAGGTTCAGCCTCGACAGCACCGTCCCCTGGCCTCTTTCTTCTTTAGGTAGTAGCTTATCCCAGTGTGGATCATCTTTGGACAATCTCATGCGGTCGTATGCCCGAATTGCATTGTCCTTTGCGGCTTCCCTCTCTTCACCGTGCCTGTATTGGAAATTCCAAATATCCAAATCTTTGTACAATCGATCTAGCAATGTCCATTTTTCCTCTCCCGTCTTCTTAGCATACCGTTCCATAACCCGACTTGTATTTGTTCCAACCACACGCCGGCACTCTAATTGCGTACGTGGTTTGACAGCAAGGAAATGTACGACAGCCTTCTTGATGGCTACCTCGTGAGGCATGTTCGAGTCCAAGCCAGCCGACGTTGGAGGTGCTAAGTATGGGGACGAGGCTCCCAGGGCGGGACTGGTGGGAAGTGAACTTCCAGTAAGAGGCTTGAAGTGACTTGCTCGAGATTTCGCTTTGGATGGGCCCCCTTTCATAGCTCGCATCTCAGGTGTCGAATCTACTTTGAGTCTAGGTGGTGGCTGTCGTTAGCACTGTATTCTTCTTCACATGTTGACGCTGCTCGACTTTGCTTCGACTAATGTCAAACAACCAATGATTGTTACAAGCGGACAGTACGAACTTTTGAGCCTCTCTTTGCTGTTTTATCGAAGCCATATGACTATGCAATGTCTCCAACGCCTTGTCCACTCCCGCGGACGCTTCTTCTATCTTCTCCATTTCAAGAGAGTGATAAATCAGGCCAGAAAAGGCCCATTCGTTCTCAGCATCGTCTTGGCTTGAACAGTACAACTCATTTCGGAACTTTTCAGCCTTGGGGTGTAAATTTTGGGATCTCCCATCATAGCGGATCATCTGCACAGTCCATTGTCAGTACTGTTGCTTCCCGCAGTTGCAAACGACTTTTTTGAAATAAGATCCGGACATACGGGAATCTTCCCAAATACAACACTTGGTTGTTTCCCTCGCCTGACAGACTCGAGAAGTTCTTCCAAAACATCGTTGCTCATTTCCAGTTGCATAACCTGCACCGCTTTGGCCTTTGCTTCCGGGGTCCCAATAGAGGTATCGGGAGCCCCTTCGAGCAGAATAGGCCCAGAGAGCATTGTAAGTTCTGAGGAGGCGTAATTCCTTTGACAAGGAAAACTTTGGTCCTAAGAATGGGTGTGAAAGTACAAAAACGCCCGTCAGAGGCCGCTCATACACCGGAGGGTGATGAGCTAAGACAAGGCCGTTATAACCCTCACAAAGGCTGCAATTGACGAAGCCAAATCCGCAAACAAGGCCGAAGTTTAGCTGCCAGCGAGTGACAGCAGCCAAACCAACGACAAGCAAGATTTTTGGCAGAAAGAGTTGTTGTAAGAGTGAGAAAAGCTGGTGAGCTTTGCTTTGCTGTGTGATCTTACCCAAGCCACACAGCGAGTGACTGACCTTGACTTGGAAGTGCAGGGTAACGAACCACTAGCGAATGGCCAGATCCGATGGACGGGATCGCTAGGGTCCCCTGAAAGGGAAAATGGCGTCTCTCTTCAGGCCAACGGGCGTGGCCCCAAATCTTCAGACACCCGTGGGAAGCGTCAACCTCTTTTGGCTTCTGTTGGTTCTCACCGCAGCCTTCCTACCCCTTCTGGATCCAATTATGATGCAGTCTTACTTTCTGCAGCGAACGGTTACCTCTCCTCTTTGTCAGCGTGATTCAGCTCCTCCAACTTCTTCCCTTGTCAAATGTCACCTGTCTCGGGCAGCCAGAAGCAAAGAATGGGAGCGTGAAAGGTTCCACCAGTACCACCCCATGCCTGTTCGTTCATCTATATGCTGCAGCAAGGCAAGAAGCACAATTCACGAAGCACGTTCACTCCTCCCGCGGCATCATGACGGTCCTTGTAATCAACTAGCCAGCATTATGGCCGGATGTGCGCACCTCCTCTGCGCTGTCCCTGACACACCCCACGATCCCCCATGTGCGGAAAGTAGAGGAACAAGTCGTTTCGTAGCTGCTGTTCCAGCAAAGCAACGAAACATGGCGTCCACTTAGCAAACCTCTACTCAGGTCCCCGGAAACGAATTCAAATCCTTCCACTTTTCCTTTGTGTCTGCTAAAACACTGTTTCGCCCTTTCCGGGTCTGGCGGTTGTGAATCACACAGACCCGGAACTATCCTATGTACCACAACCGTCTACAAAAGAACTCGGAATCCAGTGACATTAGTTTGTCAGAATGCGCCGGAACTGTCCAGCTTCCTTGCTTGCCGAAGTGCTGCTTGCATGATGCCAAAAATGGATTGCACACTCTACAGAGGACTGGGCCACGGCATACACCAACTATGGGACAACCCTCTCAAGTCCTTTGATCCTAATAACTTCGTTTATCCAGGCTTTAATGCAGGGAAATTAAGGTACTCCGCTCATCTCGGCCTCGTTATATATCTCATGACCCCCTCAGCAATATCAGACCTTCTGTTAATTTCCATGCCTGATTTTCCAACATCGCCACATGCGCTTCTAAGCAGGATCAACGTAGGATCTAAGAAACGTTGGTGTGGCTGGGGGTTCTGGTTTGGTACAAATCGCACTAATACCCACCTTTTAGTGGGGCGGCAATTCATTCGCTCAAACCGCAGCGAAACACGTTTGGGATTCGGTGGACTTTCCGAGAGATGATTTACTTTTTCAGTTCTAAGGGACAGGAAAGAATTGTTTGATCCAAGATCAATGATAGGAAAGTATGTATGCCACCCTGGTAAATCAACAAGGTAATTTGATCTTCCTCGGTCGAGCCACTTTACCATTTGGTACTTCCAAATCTTGCCCGGCAAGGAATCGATAGACTTTGCTAGACCGCAATCGATGTTTCTAATATTTTTGGCGGAGAGGTTCGAGAGCGTCTCGTTTTGATGAAAGGGATCGACTCGTGTTTATGCCGAAAAGGGAACCTCAAGCATCATAAACTGCCCGTCCATCGCTGAGTCTTTTGGATGCACCAAATAACAATAAGGCCTTGCTGAGCGGTTGAATTTTCACTTCATAAGTTCTCTCAAATATGACGACAAATTAAGTAATAGAAGCTGGAACGGGGGATAGAATTCCTCCTGATCCTCCTCTTCTATTTTAGGAAGGCAGGAATGATCAGACCCGTGCTTTTTCAGAGATCCCACGGTTAGATGGGGATCTTCTTAGGCTGATATGATAGTGGAGGTAAGATCATATGCTTATAATATCAAGAGAAATAGAGTGCACTAGAATCTTGTTCTAGAGATCAAGCCTTCTGACCCCGAGATTTGCAACAGTGGATAAATTAAATCAATAGAAAGAATGAGCCAGAAGACGCAGGCTGCAAAGGCTTTGCATATGATGTATCATAAATACAGAACGAAAGTAGCAAACACCACGGTTCATCACTCATTCTACTCCTCTAGGGATGCCCTCCAACAAAGAGAGAGATCTCTATAAGCCATGTTGCATCACTGCAAAAAAGAAAGCAATTAGACAGCCCAAAGACACCTAGCAATGCAAGTGAATGACTCCCCCCAAATAAAAGGTGTTATGATAGTAGTCAGACGCCCCACCAATGCAACCAAATGTAGACAGACCGAGTTCAACTGTGCTCCACGGAACACTATCTCTACATGCCATCCATACCGGCACCATCCTCTTCAGCGAGATCACGATGGCGGGCTAGAACTAGTCGCTTGTATTCCGCTGGGTCCTTATCCCAGAGCTCTGCTGCTTGACCGTTCAGTGGGCTCGCACTACGTTTCTATTAGCATTACTCCAGAAAAGAAGAGAAAGAACAAAGAAGCTTGATATCCTCAGACATACTTATTAGGTTCCCCAAGCAAACTCTGCAAACTCAACAACACACTCTGCACATTATAAATGGCACTCCACTTCTCCTTGAGAATATCCAAGCATATCCTGCCGGAGAAATCGATATTGGGGTGGAAGATTGGTGTCTTGAATGTAACTTGCGGAGCGGTGAGTGGGTATTCCGCTGGGAACGAGAAAGCGAGTTTGAAGGTCAGACCGGCGTATGGGGTTTCGGTGGGGCCTTCGATTGTTGCTGTCCAGTTGAGGAGGTCGGCGTCATTGGGGAAGGCTGAGATGCCGGGGGTGGGGGACATCATCAGATTCATTAATTCGGTTTGGAGACTGCAATGAATTAGCCATAAGACAAGTATAGAGAGTGCAATGACCATACCGCTTCGTAACATTGGTATTGCTGCTCGAAGATTGTGCTGGCACTGAAGTCTTTGTCGCTGTAGCCGGAGCTGGTGCTTGATTCGCCATATTCATGATTTTGGCAGTGGAGAAGTTTGTATTATGATAAGGAATTTGGAATGGTTTTGTAAGCGTAATGTATTTGTGGATGTAGCTTTTATATCGTAGTAGGGAGAAAGGTATTCTTCGGAACGGTTGATCGAGGATGATGGATGTTCGAGGGGAAGGTGTTTATCGAATTCTCGTTGCTGCGCAACAATGCTATTTCCGTTTCGAGACAGGGTCCAGTCGATGCGTCTGGCCAATCAGAATTTAAGCCTCGTGGCAGGCTCGTGTTTTCTGAAGCAGTTTCAACTTTCACTACTTTTCACGTCCATAGCTGATATGCTTTTCATTGAAAGGTGATCGAGAGCGAAGAAATTCACAGGTGAATCCCTGAATATGGAAAAGAATGGTATCAGAACAAAGGCACTTTCCACCTATGAATTCTTGAAGGGAGAACTCCACGTTTACTTCAACTAATGTTTTGATATCTTAGCATTTACCAGCATGTGCTATGAGTGAAACTATGAAGAACAAAAGACCATAGGTGTATTTTTGGCGCTTCATCTAGGTACAAGTTGCATAACTACATAAGGTCCACTCTTAACTGCTGCCTCCGAGGTACAAGCTACTCAATAGCCATCTTCTGCCCGCACAGTCAATTCCAGTCGCAATATGCTCTCATATTTTCCATTCTCTCTTCCTGACAGAAATGCAGAATCGGCTTGGCAGGACTCTTGACTTGCGACCTATACACAAAGCCTGAGCACCTTTCACCAACACAGAGCGTTTAAGACCATTGATTTATTTCTAGCAGGATGGGAGCAGCACTCATTCTGCTGAAATGTCTAGTACATGACTGTGCTCGGTAGGACTCTCGATCGCCTCTGGGTTGGAATTCCAGGGAACAGAGTCCCAAATCCATTTATAACCCTTCTTTTGCCAACATATCTGCCAATATTAGCTTCCGTCTCAATAAAGATATTGATATTCACCAAACGCCTACCAGCGATATCCAAATAGAAAGCCACAGCATTGAAGTTATGTGTGGTCCCCGTCAGTTGCCAAAACAACCACTTCAATCGATTCGTCCAATTGATGAGATCGAGGTGGCTCACCCCAACGAGCGTGCCTTTGTATTCACCCCATTTACTGCTTGGAACACTTTGGACGAATTAGTTGGATAAAAGCAATTAAGGTATGATGCACAGATCACGGGAATCTCACCTCACCAATCCGTCGTTAGGAGCATTTTCCAGCTTTTTGATAACGTTATGGGAATATCTGAACACGCTCCAGTATGCCGGTTCGAGTGTTGCACCATAGGAATAGTATCTGTTAGTTAAACAGTATCAGCACTTTATTATCCTAGGGAGGATATGGTTGAAGCTACACATACTTGATGCCCTCCACATCGGGCGTCTTGGGATTATAATTCTCCTCCATGTATTTTCTCGTAAGCTGCGAGAATGCTTCGGTCTCTAGCCCGATATACTCGAGAGCTTTGTATAACTTTGGTACCATTGAAGCTACGGTTTCGTTGTTAGAATTGAGCACCGATTAGGTTTGCAGAAAGGACGGTTGACTCACGGCCTATGGACTCAAACATGTGATCTGCGAATGCAGAACCATGATGCGGAGTTGCTATCGTGGTCAAGGATAGCACTCTTACGTTCGGGGGTTTCAGCTGGCTGATCATGTATCTTGCATCTAGTCCTCTATCCGCCCGGGTCAGTATCGAATTCATTTTGCTGTAACAATGAAGTGTTTAGACGAACCCCTAGTTCCAATGTCAGCATACTGTAACTCCAAATAAGTTCTTTAAACTCATACCATAGAATGTCTATATCCATAAAATTAGCAAAGCTCAAAAACAAAAGTCATGAGGATCCAAAGACTCACGCAACAATGTTAACACTCTTCCCATGAGCTTTCTCCGCTATACTCTCAGCCAATCTCGCTGCTCTCTTCTCAATAGAACTAGAGGCCGGAACGGTAGCTATGATTACTTCGATGTTTTTTCGCTCGAGCGCTTCGCGTATGCCGCGCCAGTACTGAATACCAGGAAGTTTTGCGCCTGCGAGATGAATTTCGTCGAAGCCCAGTAGGCCGTGAGCTAGAATAATAGGATTCTTGGGTGCAGCTTTGGTGAAGTCGGATTAGATGAGTTGGGAAACTAGAGGCTTGATTCAGGGAGGAAGAAATGAGAACATGAGAAGGGGACGTTAAGATGATTGATTCTGAGATTAAAGGTTTGATACACGAAAAACAGAGAAAAAAAGATGAACGAATTCCGATAACATGGACGAAACGTACTGTATTCATCTCTCATAACCGCGTACTCATCTTTCAACACCCTGCCCATATCTGCTAAACGCGGATCTTTCCGTAGACATATCGATGTACTAAAGTTGGCACTTCTGAGGTACACAGCAACACGCGCCGAAGCGGGTAATTTGAGGATTTGAGGAGCGAAGATGCTCATAGTCTTTTTGCTGCCGGGAGTCTGTTTCGAAATCTTTGTTGGGGTATCAATTCATGATCGAGGTGAAGGTTGTGATACGAGCTTTGTTGACACGATGATGTAATTGGAGGTTCATAGGGAGAGCTTTCTGAGCTTCGACCCTGAACTGAAAATGACCAAATTTAGAAATTAGTCGTGCTATCGGAGTAGCAGATACCAGCACTTATGGTGATGTGGTGATCTTTGAACTGGTGTACTTTCATGCACAGTCACTCAACGTCGGAATTAGGGATTTTCTCTCGAAATGGTTCATTTCTTGGAATCTACAGGTGAGGGGTAGAACATGGAGTGAGATGAAGCATTGTAGTGAAATCGGTTCTCTATCCAGAAGACAACCACGATTCATATGAATCCTTCGGGTGATGGTTCTGTTGGAGGGCCATGTGGGTGTGAAATACAAGCCAATCTCCTCATTAAGAAAGCGAGGCATATTGGAAGCCCCATTCTCACACAAGAACCAGCGGGATGTGCAACATATCGACCATAATACAACACTTCTTCATCCTTCGCGACAGCCTTCATACCTGTCCTCGTGCCCTCATCTTCTCTGGGACCTCGGGCTTGACCTCCATGACCGCCTTCAACAAGTCCTCCACAACTTTCCCACCCTTACTTTTCTGTATTTTCTTGATATCAGCAATCTGCTTCTCTGTTTCTTTGGCGGCATCGTCCTCCATTTTCTTGTTGCCGCTTGAGTGCTACATCTGCCATCAGCATCCAGTCCATCCAAGCTAATATTATCATCTCCTTGAAAAGATCAGATAATAAGATTTGCTTACTTCCTTCTCGAAAGCCTTGAACTCTTCTTCCTTTTGCGCTTTATACTCTTCTATCTCTTTTTGTGCTTCCGCCCTTGCATCCTTTACTCGTTTCGTTCGGTCTGGTGGAAGTTAGGATGTATGGAGAGGTTGCCTGATTCACGATACGGAAGCCTACATTCTCGTGCTAGGAGCTTATTAGCAGACGAATATGAATATAAGTGTTTGTACATACCTTTCTGCACAATCTTCTGAGCTTCCCGCTCTGCCTAATAATGGGGGTAAGCTTCCGATACTCATTTTTGTGCTTGTATACATTAATAGAGAGACTCACATCGAGGAGGGTTTGGATGCCGGCGGAGTTTTGAGCGGACTATTGTTCATTTATTAGTCACTGCTGCATAATCTCAGATTCTTTCAGAGTTACTACAACTAACCATGATCAAAAAGTTTATATGACTTCGTAAATATTGAAGAATCAGAGCTGTTATCGCAAGCTTCATAGATGGAGAGCTCGACTTCTTGGCTTAAGGTCCAAGCTCCTGCCATGCGCATCACCTGCAGGGGTCGTCATCATCATCTCAAAAATATCTCCTACTCGTCTGCTCATCGATCGAACAACTCCAAACATTTATCCAAATCGCAACCGAAGATGTCAGCAGCCTCAAAAGCAACACTGGCATTCACTTCCATTGGCGCTGTCGCAATCATAATCTCCGTGCACTATGGACAGAAAGCAGAACGTGCTGTAAGTTCCTTTCATCTCGAAATCTTTCAGCAGAAAGGAGGACATCATGCTAATGATTATCCGTGGCTAGACGATGCACGCAGGTGTTCTCCGAGATATGGAGCGGCAAAAACAGATGAAAGAGCGGCAGTTGGACTTTGATGTGCAAAAAGCATTGGAGGAGGAATATAAGAAAGTTCAGCCTGTGAAGGAGACTACGGATACGTGATGAGACCCATTATGGAATCTATCGGAGCTGTTGATATGCCGATGACCCATGGAAGGCCGAACAAGTCAGGGATATCGGGTTCAGTCCTTGCCAGGATATCATATAACGACCCACCGCTTTCAAGGACGATGACTTCTTCATCTATCTCATGCAGGAAGCTTATGAACTGGACCATCACAAGACTGAATGAAGTACAAGGACCCTTCATAGCCAGGTCGTTCATGATGATTATGAGGCTTAGCCATAAGCTGATCACAGAGCATCACTGTACGTTGCTCGAGTCGACTTCGGAGGCGTCGGGGATGGCCCATGGAGGAACTACATACATCCTGAGGATACACCGTTCTGCACCCTGCTGAAGACTGTGGAAGATTTCTCGAAGGTTAGCAGGTGCGAATGTTCTGGGTTTGAGAAGGAGACGCCTTCTATGCCAGAATGAAGGACCAATAAGTACCGGCCAACGTCCGACTGCGAACCGAGGACTCGTGCCGCTACGAAGAGGTCTGGTTTGTGGGATCAGGCATAAAAATATCATCTTAGCACATTTTATTACCATACTATGCTTTGTTCAACAAGCGAGGCTTAATCTACGTGGCTCCCAATTCTTAATAGACGAAGCCTTCATCCAAATCTGGCACTTCCAGAAAGTTCACTGTACTAGCAAATAGCACTGAACTCGGCTCCCTTCAAGGAATAGACAAAACAACGCGTCTCATTAACACCGCACCCAACCGCCTCAACCCTTCCGAAGCCGAAAAACTCGTTCAAGCGCGCCAGGACCCCCCCCTCCGTATTATAACCAAATGCCCAGAATACCTTCCAACAAACTGGCTGTATGGCGTAGCGGTGTAAACGTTGTTCTATCGTAACAACTTGCCAAGTATCCCAAAAAAATACTTGCCGTATGGCTGGGGCGTTAATAAACCAACTTATCAGCGCCGATTCAAGGATAGATAGCGATGAGACCTTTCACTCTTTAATTCGGTCAGGTCACGATGAGAAGAGTTTGGTTAATCTCTTCGGAGATTAATTCTTTTGCTGTTTTTTCTTTTCAATTGTTGTGTGGGTTCGAATCCATGGTGTGCACAGCGCATGCTGATATATGAAGACATCAATTATGACTACTGGAGGTTTCGATTTCTGATCGCTTGGGCGATGTACTATGTATGCTATGCAGCAGGATGAACGCTATCATAGCGTTTTTGATTATGAAGGATACATTGACCTTTCTTTATCCAAACACAAGAAAAGCAAGACCCAGCTCGTAAAAGGGTTCATAGACCCTCACTTTTACAAAAAATAGTGCTCAAAACTTCGCATCTGATCCTCAAGACTGCGTCCTTGCCTCGAATAGCATGGCTGGGAATCTTCTAGTCACTTAAGGATTCACATTGAGGCTCTTAACCTCAAAAGAAATCTTGCAGTATTGTCATTTGTCGGTACGAGGACTATCTTTGGATTGTGCGAGCGCATGAACCACTGCTCGACTACTTATTAGTAGGTCAAGGCAGATTGTGGAGGTCCAAGCAAGGTGGATTTATATTAAAAGAACCACCACTTTTTGGCATCATGGAATTTTCAGTCTCAAATTTTCCGTTAGACCGTCCTTTCTTCTTATTGAAACTCCTAACATAAATATTCCTTTCCATAATCCCAAGTATTTCGTCAATATGCAATCCACGATACTCGCATTGTTGTACATCCTCACTGGTGCTTCAGCAATATCCATAGCTCGTACGCAAGCTGCCAGATCTCCCGTCCTCCCGCGAGGATTGGCTCAAGAAGTAGGTCCAAGATGGAGTTCCCCAAGCAAAGCTTATACCGATTACTGATACTTCGAAAGTTTGCGTGTGGAAATAACAATTGTGTGGAGAGTGATGGTAGTCCGGATCATGATCTTTGCAAAAGTTATGGCTGTGGGATGTGTATACCGCCGACGTGCATGAAGGGGAGTTGAGGAAGGGACTTATTCTATTGGGACGACTGAAGTAACGTTGTATGGATAAATGGTGTAATTTTGCTAGTATTGGTATTTGGGTGGGCGTCATGCATTCTTTATGATGATACATACCCAGGACGAGAGCAGCAGGTCGAAAGGCTGTGCTTTTGGCCAGCGACGTTTGTCGCGAACAGATTCTAGCTTAGCTTACCGTATATGCACACTATTCTTCGTTTTCTTGAAGCGAACGTATGAAGAGCAGTCGTGGGTAACGGCATTACTGCATGAGGTGCAGTAGAACATGACTATCGAACCCTCGCCCAATCGATGGGTTAGGGGGCAACTGCGAAAGCCCAACGTAGACTTAAACATGTCGTAGAAAAGAGATAGAGAGAGAGGGCATTATGAACAAATCAGCGTACTACGTACTAATAGTGATAAGCATCTTACCGATATGGGGCTAGCAGCCGGGAGACGGGATGCATGCAATCTCGTTCTTGCCCCAAGCTCACGCGCACCGGCCACCACGCCAACCTCTTGTTTTCCCTTCACCCCTCACTCCATCCTCTTCTCTCAACCGTGGTACTCAAATACCCACTTTCATTGCACAATTACCAACGAGCTGAAGCCCTCCCTAATTACTCGTCTTTACCGATCGCCAGCTGAAAGTAAGCGGAAACCGTTACAATCCGCCAGCTCAACAGACACGCATCTTACCAATTCCACAGTTTGGTTATCAGATCAACTCCATTTCTTCACTCATCCAGTGCGCACGCTCTCTTTCTTGTTCCGCACCTCGAACACCATGGGGAGCTACAAATTCAGATGGTAAGTGTAGCACGGCGCGTTCAATGAAGAGCTAGACATGGGCTGATATGTAGCACAGGGAGCACCCAGAGGCCAATGAAGTTTTTGTTACTGGTACCTTTGACGACTGGGGAAAGACGGAAAAGTTAGAAAAGGTTGGAAACGTATTCGAGAAGACTGTCGACCTTGATGGCAAGGATAAGATTCTGTATAAGGTACGTTCAGATGTCGCGCGCTGAGGCGCATATTTCTTTTCAGGCACCAGGCAAAGAAATATTCTGCAGTTCCAAGAACCTCGATACTCCAAAAAGGTGGAGCAACAAGTCACATCAGGTGCACTACTTTTTGAAAAGCCCTACTGCAGGTCACGAGGGGAGCAGATTTTAGATGAGCTGCAGCGCGCTTTCGGGTGTGAGGTCCCCAGACTTTGCTAGTCCGTCAGCCACTACCAGTCTACGACGCGGCTCCCGCCTTATCCCGTATTCTCACACTGCTGCCTTTGTTCTGATCTGACATTAATATTTGCTCTCTTCATTTCTTACTCCCTCAATATTCCTGCTGAAGTTCTCTCATAAAAAATCTACCGCAGCAGTTTGACTAACTTATCTCATCTTTCAGTTCGTAGCCGACGGGAACTGGACGCACAACCACACCTTGCCAACAGAAACTGACGAGCGTGGCCTCATTAATAACGTCCTTCACCCTCACGATCTTACACCGCATCCCACCTCTCACACGATGTCTAATGTCGCTCCGTCATCCACGACTGCTGCTCTCGCAGGCGCTGTACCAAAAGAAGGAAGGAAAAGGTCGTCAGACGATATACCCGGTGCTTTTCCAGAGACTCCTGCCAATGAAGCCAAAGATTTTTCTGTGAATCCGATACCTGCAACAGAAGGCTCTGGTAACCCAGTCTCCCTTGCACCTGGTGAGGAAGTCCCAAACCCAAGCAGCCTCACCAAGAACACGATTAAGAGCACCGTGAAGCAAGACGAGCCAGAAACCATGTCCATAAATCCTATACCAGCATCCGCAGGTACTGGCAACCCAATCAGCCTTGCTCCGGGCGAGCAAGTACCAAAATTGTCCGGCAGTTCCGTCAACGATAACGTCAAGCTTGACAAAGAATCATACGAAGCGGGTCAGACGGGTGGGTCGTTTGATCCTTCCAGCACTTCTACCTCCTCTGGCGCCGGTGCCGGCTTGTTCGGTGTTCCACCAGTCTCGAAGAACATGATTCCCGAATCAAGCTTACCGATGGGCTCAGGCACTGGCAATGATGGTGCTCTCGACGCTGGTCCATTCACCCAGTCTGCCCATCCTCAGAGTACTACCGCGACCCTGGCCGGAGCTGTGCCGAAGGAGCCTCGTGGTGTTCCTGAAGTAGTCACCGAGAGTCAAAAGGCTGCACATTTCGACCCAGAAGCGTCAGCCAATCCCGAGGCTGTGATGGAAAAGAAGGAATTGGAGGCGGAGCTCAAGAGGGAGGTCCCAGAAGAGCCAGCCACTAGTGAGAGCGGTCTCAGCACTGGCAAGATTGCCAGTGCAGTAGGAGGCGGAGTGGCTGCGGCAGGAGCTGCTGTCACAGGTGCTGCTTACGCGGCTAAGGACAAGGCTGTCGAAGCTACGAATAACTCAAGCGCTATTCCCGAAGCCTCGTCTACCTCAAGCGCTGTTCCAGAAGTCGTCAGGGAATCGATCGCGAAGGCTCACGTCGGCCCTGAAGCTACTACCAACGCTGAGGCAGTGAGAGAGAAAACTGCTGTGGAAGCGGAACTAGAAAAGAAAGTCCACGTTGACAACTCCACCGGCGAATCAGCTCCCAACGTCGCGCCAGCTGGCGGTATCGCTGTCCCAGAAGTCGTCAAAGAATCAATCGCCAAGGCTCACGTCGGTCCTGAAGCCACCACCAACGCTGAAGCGGTGAAAGAGAAGAGTGCTGTGGAAGCTGAATTGGAAAAGAAAGTTCACGTTGACAACTCCACCGGTGAATCTGCCCCTAAGCCTGGACCAGCTGGCGGCCTCTCAGAGACAGCCTTGTCGAGTCCGGGACCACTCACGTCCTCCTCCGAGCCCAAACTCGATCAACTCGACTTCAGCGGTGGTGGCGCATCCACGTCCGGCGTGACTAGTGGAGATGCTCCCGCTACGACCCCCAAGCAGAAAGAGCTTGCTGCTCCTTCTACACCCACGAAGCCTGCTGTCAGCCGGGATGTCAGCCCCAAGGGCGGTCCAGCAGTCGTAGGCAGCAGCTCAGATGTGCCACCTACTACACCCGCAAAGAGTACAGCAGCCGATACGCCTGCCAAGAGCACCGCCGCCAATACACCTGCAAAGAGCACCACCGCCGGCACACCCTCATCAGCGAAGACAACAGACGAGAGCGTGGCGAGTACGGACACACCGGATAGCAAGGCAGCGAAGAAGAACAAGCGGAAGAGCATTTTCAACAAGTTGAAGAAGATGCTGAATTAATTGTTATTGCATTGCAGAGGGCTAACGTGCTGTCAATTCGCAGAGATACTCTTGGCGAGGCTTGTGAAGCTGGTCCTTGTCGTGGTACGCCAGAACATACTCGCCCTGCTGTCGTCGAAGCTTCCGTGGATACCACGCACGCCGTTGGTAATATCCCCAACTACGACGGCACTGCTACTATCGAAGGCCCCCTCAGAACTCTTCCACCGGCTCCACTCTCCGACGCCGAGCTCGTCGCCCTCTTCCGCAATATCAGTAATGGGTCCACTTCTTCCGCTTCTTTTGTTTGTGTTAGTGGTTTCATGAAAAAGAAGAAATGGTGCGTTATTCTATAAATGGAGGCTGCGGCTGCATCTGGTGGCATGTTGATGAATTCTGTTCTTGCTGTTTGTTGGTGGTGGTCGCGTGGTAATTAAACTCATTAGAGCTTCTATTAGGTTGTAATGTTGTGGTGCGCTCTTTCCTTGTCTCATACTCATTCCCCCTTTTGCTGCTATTGCTCTTTTCTTTTTTGCAAGTGTTTGGCGGAGTAGGGGGATTTTTCTGGAATACCTCTCTCGCATTTGTAACTGTCTTTTTTGTGCTATTGTGCATAGTTTCTGCGTTTGTTACCTTTATGTAAATGTAATATTAAGTTGTTAATGCTCTCGTTGAAA
The DNA here is from genome assembly GCA_010583015.1 of Tothia fuscella. NCBI lineage: Eukaryota > Fungi > Ascomycota > Dothideomycetes > Venturiales > Cylindrosympodiaceae > Tothia > Tothia fuscella. Next base: position 38,490 of record MU007140.1, read on the forward strand.
AATGCATATACCCCCTCCTATTACCCGTATTTGCTCAGTATTGATCGTTGCGTGAATGATTTGCTGCAAGGCGAGCCATCAAACCCACATTGTATGAGGCACCCTTTTCAAGATCAGTGTTGAAGAATGAGTGAAATTGATGATTTAACCGCTCTTACTCTATTAAAGCATTTGAGTGGGGTATCAATCTGCCATCCATTGTCCGTCATCCACCTCCAGCCCCCATGTTTCTAACGAAAGAAAAACAGAGCGTGCTCTTCCTTTAAAGATTGATGGAAAAAAAGAACGTAACCATAATGCCATAGCCCATGCGGTCCCATCCCAAACGCTACGAGTACCGCCTTTCCCACTTTCCGACATAAAAGAACATACTACAAAGTAGTACCGCGCCTGCAAGCAACTCTGCCGAATACTAGAAGATAAAGAAAAAGTGAGACTTTAGCTACGCAGTATAGAAGACAGGTTGGAGAAAATGTTTTTTTTCTCAGACGACAAAAGGGGTATGCGCGGCGATAGCCGCAGCAGCTTCGTCGTGCTCATGCTCATGCAAGCGTAGCTGTTGCACTTTAATCTTACGCACTGTAAACAAGATACCCTTTCCTTTTCCACCATCACCGACGGTCTTATCCGTCGCTGTGGAAGAAACTCTCGAAAGGTTGTCGTCGTCGTTTGGTGTGCCGTGTCGGGATGTGGCTGTACTGTGTAGGGAAGACATATCCTGATCGTCTTGCTCGACTTCTACTTCGTCTCCTTCCATGGTTTCTGATACTGCCGTCCAGGAACTGCCCACTGTAGCGTAGGTGGCGCCTCTGTTATAACGGGGACGTACTTCTGCTGCGATGTCAAAAGAGAGGATTGGTGTGGTTGTTGATGCGGGTGCGGTGCTTGGGTCATATTTTGGAGGGTTGAGTGTGAAGGATGTGATTAGTTGACGGCGGATATCGAGTTGTTTTCTTTCGCCACCGCATATTATCACGCTTGATACTCGTGGGGAAGAGGCGAGGAGGATGGGTGTACAGCGCCGGCGGAAGCGTATGAGGGCATTGGGTGACATTTCTGTTCTTGGTGGTGCGGTTTTGGGATCGTAGGGCTCGCGGGCTGATGTGCTTGCTCTGGGTGATTCTTGAGATTGTGTCGTTGTTATTGGTAGAAGTGTTGTTGACGGAGTGAGTCCATTGGAGTCTTCTCTTGCGTCTAAGGGATCTAGGTCTGCTTCTTCGGGATCCTGTCCTGCGTCGCCGTCGCGTTCGCTATCTTGTTGTCGTTCCTCTATTGTGGACTCATTTTGATCTGTGAACGATGTTGGAGCACCTAGATTTGGATAGTGTTCTTGTAAGATTCTTTCTTGTTGAGCCACAAGCCTTCGGCGAGTCTCTGCGTTACTTGCGGGCGGCAAATTATCTTGTGCGAATGCCTCGATTTGTCTCTGCCGCCGTGTTCTTCGCGGCAGGCTGCGATACTTAGGTTCGTTCCGGTCTTCAAGAGGATAGGCAATATCAATTCCCGCGCAAAGCTGGTCTATCCAATCCAACATATTCTCCGGCGAATATGAACATAACAAGAACTGCTTATCCTCCAACCTCAATCGCAAGACATGCTCTCTTGGAAGCTCAAACAAATCTGGTTCCCGCTTCCACCACTTAGCACGCATCGATCGAGGTAACATTTTGGCAAATCTGGTCCTAGGTTCCAAGTCTGCTTCAGTCCATTTCCAATCCGCTGCTAGTCCCACTTCAGCATGCTGCAGTGTATAAGTCCATAGCAATCGGCCAGGTTTGGGGAGGACAGAGCCACTCCAGATTGGACCCCGCTTTAAAGAATGTATGTGAAGTTGTGTGCCATTGATTATCGCATACACCGGACGCCAGCGACTATCAGCGGAGACGGTATAAGGATCAGAAAGTTCGAGCTTCATACCAAGAACGCCTTCGAAATCAACGGTGCAACTGTACTCTGGGAGGACTTCTGGAAGCGTTTCTGATTCCAGTGAACCCCACCTGCGACTCGGATCGCTCGTCAATCCATGAAGAGACGAAGTAGCAGCTTCGAATGTTGGAGGAGCGGTGCTGGGAAACGATCTGGTGTGAAAAGTGTTATGATAGCCATGGAAGTCTCGTCCCCGCGCCGAATTTAATATGGCGGAACCATCAGGCTGAGCAGGGTTCGCATTGCCCTCGTGGGCGATCACCCCGTTTGCTTCCATTGAAAAAACAAACCACAAACACACGCAATGACGAAGTAAATCGAAGAAAAGAGGGAAGAAAGACGTTCAAGTACCTCCGCTGTAACGTCGAAAGTCTAGACGCTCCCCAAGCGCGGATAAGGATTATTGGTTCGTGGAGGGCACTATGCAAGAGCGATTCCGAAAGAAGCAAGCTGAGCTGTGGCGTCCTTAACTAATTGATGCATACCAAGACATCGAAGACGGACTTTCCCATTTTCTGTGATAATAATCGTGTGACTTTTGTGGTAGACTTGGGGAGAAAGGGTTGAGTGAGGGGTCGAGAGTCAGTACTTCTTCTCGTCATTACCTCTGCTAAGCAATCAAGGCGGGAAATAATCATGGGTTACTTCTCCCTTTGTTTGCGGTATCCTCATCATTTTAAAGGTGGTGAACAAAGAAGTCGCGCTGGCTCAATGGAAGGCGCTTGCTTGTTGGATGATCCATTTCCCATTCACTGGTCGGCCTGTCATGGGTGAACAAGTCGCAGGAGTGTTCCTGTGTAGTGAGACCACCTCTCGTGAGATCTACCAGTATCTCTCGTGAGGTGACCCACCTTGGAGGTGAGCTAAGGGATCAAAAGCGAGGCTGCAGGGGTGGAGGGGTCCAGACCTCCTGCGTTCGCAACCTTAAAAACCATCTTAGAAACAGAGATCGAGCTATTGGACCAGCTAACACTAATACACCCAAAGCACAGGGTCACCCGACAGGTAGGCAATGATAGTTTTGGTGCGGTCTCTATGCAATCATTGGCACCTAAGGGTAGTAGTCTCCACCACCTTTAGATATCTTGTCACTCTCATACAGGCTTCGGCAATCAAACCACTTTTTATGTTTTCTACATTGTGTGAAAGGGCCAATGTTGCCGTTCTAAGGTCACCTATATTAGGGACAGAAGGCGCGGTAGTATGCCACCAGAGATCTTGCGCACAGCATTGGTATGCGGCAGACCTTGATTTGATGTGCGACAGTCACAGCGCGACGGTCACAGTAAAGGGAGTCCTAGAGGCAAATATTTTGACCATGCGACTAATTCTTCAGAAAAGCATCCGCAATTCTGATGTCATATGTGTAGAGGAGAACAGGACGCTTCGCCAGCCCCGCCATGAAAGCAAAATCGAATTGCTCAAAACCGTCTAAGTCGCGTACATAAGAATGGACCACGAGGCCGTCTAAAATGATGGCTGCATAATTTATACCGCTCAAGAAAGCCGCTCATCTACTTTCAACTGCGAAGAGGCGACATTGTGGTCGTGCCCGGACTAACACTTGAAGAGCCTTCCTCTTTGATAGAAGGCTCCGATGGCGAAGAAAACTGCGCAGTGAGATCCTCGATCTTGGGCACGATATCGGGAATCCGAAACGGTTTCGAAACAACATCATCCTGTAGATGTGATTAGTACTCGGATCAGCAAGATACAGCGCATGATGGAGATCTTACCATGCCTGCTAAAAGTAGAGCCTGGATCTGCTCCACCCTCGCATTAGCAGTAACACCGATGATGGGCACATGCTCAACAAGCAGCTTCTTTTTCTCCCATTCACGAATAGTCTTTGTACACTGTAAACCATCCATCACGGGCATCTCTTGGTCCATGAGTATCACATTCAGAAGTTTGCCTGACTTTTTGGCCTTGTTCAAATGCCAGAAGGCTGATTCGCGAAGCTGGTCTAGGCACTCCCCACCGTGGTTTGCTACGCGAACGGTGAATCCATGATTCTCGAGTTGCTTTTGCAGTACGCGCTGATTGACGAGGTTGTCCTGGGGAAGCTTATTAGTACAATATGTAAATCGGGCATTGCAAAAAAACCCACCTCGACAATCAAAACCCTAATGTCAGCTTTATTTCTCGATTGGTTTGGTTGCATCGCCGTCACTGGAGCAAAATCTCTCGCCTTCACACTAGCCACCCTCTTCGGTTTGCTCTCCTGCGCGAAGGCTTTCACCAAGGCAGGAAATTGCTGATCAGGATCACTTGGCTTCTTCGAGCGCCTTGCGCGCACGTAAAAGGCGAATGTGCTACCTTTGCCCGCAACACTGGAAACACCAATTTCACCACCTTGTAGCTCAGTGAGCTCACGACTTATAAAGAGGCCCAGGCCACTTCCTCCGTATTGTATATGTGTTCTAGGTGAAGCTTGGCTGAATCGCATGAAGAGCATTTTCTTTTCTTCTACAGACAAACCACGTCCCGTATCCTGAACTGCAAATTGGAGATATATCTCATCACCTTTGCCCCAGTCCGCCCCTGACAGCATAGCATTGCTCTTTTTATGGGATGGAAAAAAGTCAACAGCGTGGCCACAGCTTGATACGGGCTTTTCAAGAGAGGCAGCTACAGTGATCGTGATTTGACGGATACCCGCACCAGTCGTGAACTTGATTCCATTCGTGATGAGGTTAATTAGAACCTGAAGAAGTCGTTGGGGATCGACGCGCACCCAATCAATCTTGAGCCTTTTGAGTGATTCATCGATATGAAACCCCATCGTAATGTCCGCGTTCTGAATTTCATTCTCGAACATTTTGAGAGCTCGTTGGACCACCACGACCGGTTGCACATCGACCGGAGTAACCAGCAGCATCTGTGAATCAAGCTTCGAGAGTGTTAAAACATCGTCCACTATCGTCTTCTGATGCTGAGCGCACAGCATTATTGTTTGTGCTGCATCGATACTGTTCGCTAATAGTTCATCGTCAATGGCCGTCGACGATCCAGCGACACGGTACTCTCCAAGCCGAGTAGATATTTCATCTGCACATTGCAAAATCGCTGACAGAGGATTTCTCTGTTAATATCAGCATCATTTGCAAAAGAGTGGATACTGATGGAGCAGCATCTGATACTGCTCAGTGTACATACCATCTCGTGTGAAGTGATGTCAATAAAATTCTCTTGCTGCCTTTTCAGCTCAACAGCTTCTTCCATTTTCCGCTTTTGGAATCCTTCCGCCCATTTCTGCTGGCTGATATTCGTGAGGCTGCCAAACACACTTTTTAGACTCGTGCCCAGAAACTCGGGGCTCTCACCCTCAGAGTACGTTTCGGGGTACGCACTGAAGAGCACCCATGTGTCACTCTTATTGCCATTTCGGTCTTCCCATTGAGCTTTGAATCTAAATTCCGCAGTGACAGATCTGCAGTGCTCCACTAGTTCGTACCATAAATTCCGAACTCGGGGCTGATCATCTTCGCTGACAGCCTCTATCCAGTCGTCGAGTTTCGAGTCGGTGAAATCAGAATCTTTGGGCACGCGCGTGATTTCGTACCACGTATCGTTGCAGTATGTGATGTGCCCCTGCGAATCCGCAATAAAGAGTCCAGCGGGACTAAATTCCGCCATACGTGTAAATCTTGTTTCGCTGTCTCTTGCTTCTTGAGTTCTGGCGGCAAGCTGAGTTGATAGCTCAATCCGATCTCTGGCAGCTAATTTTGCAGCTTTTTGGCCTCTGCGGATTTCCTCTTCAAAGAGAACAACGGATGCGAGGGATGTGGCAAGTTGGCGGCTAAGAAGCTGAAGAAAGAGGCTATAGTCGTCATCATACGGCCTGCGTGGGTTCACGCCAAGCACCATGAATCCAAGTGTGAGATCAGCTGTCGTTGGATGAACAGGACATACAACAACAGCGCGACAAGGGTCACCGAATCCTTGCCAGTCGACATCCTCAATTAAAGCGGAATCAAGCTCCGGGCCAACATCTGTCTGGAACTTTTCAGCGCCTGAGCTAGTGGCGTCCATTTCGTATCCTTGTACTACTTCCTCCTCTTCAGTGCCAGCGACACGCATGAAAACCGGCTTGCCCGTCTTCATAACATTTCTAAAAATGGAACCAAACCCCTCCGTACCGGTTTTCAGATCGATTTGAGCTGGCGCTGATGGATGTCCACTCTGAACACCTAAAGAGCCCTCAAGGTAGCATTGTTTTACACCAATTAGACTACTCGAGTGGATGGACGAAGTATCACTATCACTGTCCTCAGATACTGAGTACAAAAGCCAATAGGGCGCATCGTATGGATTAGTTTCCAGAGCATGGCCCACCTGTTGCCAGAAGGATTTGACGTCGCGAGCGATCGCAGTCCTCTCCCCGACCTCTCTTAGTGTTAACATGCGCCTCTCTACGATTTTCCGCCGCGTTTTTTCGAATGCTGGATTGTAAAGACCAGTGACTGTGCCGTCACCACCCACCATCGGAATAATAGACCAAGAGAAATAGGTTTCCTCGAGAAAGTTTGATCGATTAATAAACAAGCAGTCGTCGTCTTTCATAGTGGCTTGACCAGTGATTCGAGCATTAGCAAAAACGTCTTTGACATCATCCCAAATTTCTGCCCAGGCATCCCTATAATTCGCTCCCATCAAATGTGGATGTTTCTGCCCAGCGAGCAGTACATAGGCTTCGTTGTAGATGGCAACCAAATCATCTCCCCAGTACATCGCTAGACACGGGTAAGTAACAACAACGAAAGAGAAAAGAAGCTACTTGCCTGCCGGGTGTGGACTTGCCATGATGAGATTGCACATCTGTCGCAAATCCGGAGACCAGAATTCTATTGGTCCTAAAGGCGTTGAAGCCCAATCCACGCATCGTGCAAATTGAATATGCCGCGGAAGATCGTTTGTGAATGGTAATCTTGTCCAATCGAAAAAACCAATGTCTGGTAGGATAAGCCTGCTCCAGGTTAGCCTATTTTTCCTGCGATTCCAAATCTTAATACATACTCATCAGATTCTGAGTCCTCAGCGCTCTCAATTGTTGGAACGACTTCGCGACTATGCGTCTCCGCGGTGGGCGAAGGGACCGCGTCTCCAAAGTAATCCTGCGGTTCTTCAAGAACGCGCTGTGCGAGAGGCGAGCTGGCGTTTCCTCCCTTCCCACTGGATCGAACGAGCAGACTAGAGGTTGAGGAATTTCCTGGAGTAGACGTAATTGCGCCTGTCGAAGTAGGCCCAGCACTTGCAATTCGTAGTCTCTTTCGTAAAGTCGAACATGACCAGGACACACCACCGTTCACAAAAGCTGGGAGGCAAACGTCAAGAGACTCTCCGTTGTACGTGGCACTAAGTAGCCAGGCCTTGAAATGCGGAAAGCCTTTGTGTGGGTCCGACCGAGGTGATGCATTGACTGTTCTGCCTTGAACGAAATCATACAGCGCTAAGTTCGAACGCAGAGAAGAGTTGACAAGGACAATCTTCAGTGGGCCAGGAGAGTAGTTTGCTGAATCACCAAGATCTACGATGAAAGTTGGCCTGAAATCTTGCTCGAGGAGTTCTGCCACTCCAACGTCGCCAAGGATTCTGGAGGCCTCATTCCGGGATTCCTCAGGAGAGATAGTGCCTGATAAGCTTACGACTGATCTTTCCAGAGATGCCCGATGGCTTGAGTGGCCCATTGAACCCGACGGACTCTGCCCGCTGTAACTCGCTCGCGCGAGCGTCACAGTCTTTACTTTCTCTTCCGCATGTCCTGCCTGGCTTAACATCCTCGAAGCAGCCTCTCCACTGGAGAAGCGCGGAGGAAGAGGCGGCCTGGGCCCTCTTGAGTTTGAGAAAAATAGTGGGGAGGTAGGAGTTGTTGGGTCTGGTTGACTGTTTGGTGGCACAAATGCAGGGATTTGCTCGAGCGGAATCTGAGGATCGAAATCGACGCGGCTTACCGTGTGGCTCGGAAAAGAGCAAATGCGATGCCGTTTAGGTAGGGGCTCTTCGGCGCTACTAAATTCTGTGTATGTACGTTTCCTAGCTCTGCTAGGGTCGGGATCGATCGGTGGTTGAACTGGTCCCGAAAGTGAAATTGACTGTTCTTTCCTACATGCTGCAATTAAACCTGGAGGTAAGATGGGTTTCGAAAGGGACTCGGAGTTAGGCTCAGATGTGCGCAGACGACTTTTGTCGTTCTTGTTCGATTGCGCGAAGGGCTTGGAACTTTCAGGTACTGTAAATATGGACTTGGGACTCGTCATAGAGCGGAGGAGGAAACGGTGCAGGTCTCATGAAGAAAATGTAAATCTAGATAGGTGCGAGCATGTAAGGCCATGGATGAAGGGGGCATTTGAGAAGCTACGATAGAGGTATCAGTGGTAAATTCTTGAAGCACGAGACGGAGTATCAAAAGTGTTCCTACGAGAATGGTAGTCTGTTGTCGCACTTGAAGGTATCAATTGAGAATCATACTTTGAATGTCCTTATCCAAGAGCATTTGCTAGTTGTTAGAGTATCGGATCAGATGGCAACACCTCCCGCAAAATGCGGGCTGAATCTCCGGCCACGCTTGTAGAAAGTCCCACACTTTCTGTGCATATCGTCGACCTGAAATGTAAGGTAGGAATTGGCGTGCGTTATCTGACTAATCAGCAATCGCGGATCAACCTACTCTAGTAATTAAATACTTTACTTTAACCTCACCCCTTCTTCAATCCATCGCACTACGACTCGTCTCAATTTTGTGAAAATCGATGGTTAGAGAGACTCGGTTTGCAGCCAATTCCACCGCTCAGCATAGGAATCATGCGTGTTCCACATTATGGCGACGACAATATAAAATTATAAAGATTGCTGAACGTGTAATTTTCTGCCAACTCGAAATGCAGTTTTTTTTCTTTATATGAAGTACAGGTTTGCTAATGCCCACCTCAAGAGACGGATAGGAAACTGCGATGGGCACGCGACTGTCGACATGACGCTTTGTAGTAAGGCTTCTCGTATTCTAATCATGAAGACATCGTTATATATCTACAAGTATCCAAGGCGAGAGGACATTTCATACTCATTATCTACATTTCTTATTATGAAGCCCACAAGCCCTGCACAACTTGAGATATTACCCACTGCTCAAAGGTGTATGCGTTCATACCCCTCTAGGCTCCTCACCTCAAATTTCTTCCACAATGCCAGGAACCACACTGCCTCCAGGATCCAGCCGTCACCGGCCGAACAACAATTATGGTGACAATAATAAAACGCGCACTTATGGAGCTTCGCAGGTTCATCCACTTACACCGCAATTGAGCCCTTCATGATGGCGGATATAGACGACCTAGAATATGTTTCTCCTAATGAGGAATATAACCTCGATCTGGTATTTCTCTTCGGAGAACCAGCGGGCTGGGTAAGATTTGAATTTGCAATCAATATACAGGTCGCTGACTTTTCTCATAGCCAGACACTTTGCGCAACATGATCAGGAAGAGCCTGGCACTTTTAGCTCTTACCAGCGAGGATGCTGAAGCTGCATTGCGAGGCCGTGAATATGGTTCAATTCTTGAACCAAAGCATCGAAGTGTCCTTGTCAATCTGCTTTTCGAGAACCGCGCTCTTGTTGGGGGAATAATGGTTTTCCTCACGTTTCTCTACTCCAAATTCGACGCTTTTACCAAAATACCCATGAAAGAATACTCCTTTGAGGTTCAAACGTTCAACACCGTCCGCAGGGCATGCGGTCTCATCGAATTCCGCGCTTTATGCCACGCGGCAAAAGCTTGCACATCTGCAGACCTGAACATCATCCGCACCATTGTTGCTAAAGAGGAGTCTCCTGGTCGAACTCTTTTCCCGCGCCTGGAGGCCAATTCACGATTCCACAACCTTCCTCGGACTCTAACCGCTCTCCCAGAGCGTGGTTCTTCCATCACACATGCTACCACACCAATCAGCGCCGTCAAACGAGGCAAACAGCCCCAACTATCAACATCAACATTCCCTTATTTCGACCTCCCCGTCATTAGTGAATCAATCAGAAGACACTCTACTTCACCACCAAAGACTCCATCCCTCCGTCGTGAATCCCGTCGCATTGGCGATATGATGGAAAAGCCCAATATCTCCCCCGAAACCCAGGAGCACTTGCAACAACGCATCCTCTTCAACCTTCAGAACAACGGATTTCTGAACTCGGAGGCAACAGCAGCGAAAGAGTTGCGTGATCATGGCCCCAGGATGAGGCGTGGCGTTCCTATTGAGCGGCTCCCTACTGTACGTAGACCTACCTACGAAGGGATGTCGAGGCTCTTCTCTTCTCCTAACAAGGGCAAAGAGGGAGAGGCGGAAGATGCTAAATCAATTTAGGGGATGCTTTACTAGGATACGATTGATCTAAAAGTGCCAGAGGAGCACAAGATGGGTTTCTTTTATGTTTACACTTTGCTCTCGAGCGTCCAGTTGTGAATGCTTCGGATATATGCAAAGACTGTAAGCTGGTAATTGCAATCTTGAATTCTAGTTCAGCTTGAGAATTACTATAACACGACTCTGGCTTACCCACATTGAAATGAGTTCATATCCTCAAATCATGCTGCACCCTAACCAAATACTCCCCGCTCTCCTTCCGAAAAGTATCTTGCAGCGTACTAACCCCCAAAGCCCCCACATTCAACAACACCGGATTCGCAGCATCATACCTCTGCCAAGGCACGTCATTAGCCTTGGTTATACTATTCGGATTCCCATAATTAATGAAAGAAATGTAATAGTTTTGTACAGCGACCGCAGCTGGTATGGAAGGGAGGTCAAAGAAATTTTCAAGCACGTCCGATGCGTGGAATGTGCCTAGGACGGGTGTGCCGGAAAGATACGTTGATAGAAAAGACCAGGATGGAACTTGTGATGATACGGTGGAGAGGTAGCCGCGACGGGTAAGAGTGAAGACTGCGTCTCCTAAGATGGCGGCGAGGCGTTTGTATTGGGGATAGATGTTGTAGAGGAGGCCTGTGCCGAAGGGGGAACCGGCGGCGGGGTTGTTGGGGTATGTTGCTACGAGGCCGGCGAGAACGCTTCTATCTGCTTCGGGGAAGAATGAGGTTAGGTATGTTACTAGTTCGTTTGTTGTTGTGATGTTCTTCTGGAAGAGCGAGAATATTGTTCCTTCGTCTTCTTGGTCGCCTATGATGATGGGGACTTTTGTGAAGGCTCCATTGCTAACGGGGATTTCTGGCGACAGTGGGAAGAAATTGTCGGATGGATCTGGACGAGGAAGATATGCCAAATCTACACTCCGGTAACCCAAAAAGCCCGGCACTGAAGACTGCGCATTGAGAAAGTTTTGGTAAGGTACCTTTCGGAGGCATGCCAAAGAATCAGCCTTCCAACCGCAACCAGCGGCAGCTGCGACTTGATCGTAAACAGTCTGTGCTTTGGGGTGATTGACTGGTACGGCGGGTATGATAGACCCCGAGTTCATGATGACACCATGAAACAATGATCCCTGCCCATAAGAATTGTCACCTCCATTGATGATAGTATGGTCAAAAGCTGAGATCGCGCCTGCCGACTCCCCCCAGATGGTAACTTTAGTAGGATCTCCACCAAATGCCGCGATATTGTCTTGAACCCATTTCAAGGCCAATCTTTGATCTCTGAGGCCTAAGTTGGAGCTACCATCTGCCATGATTTCTTTGCCTGCGAGGAAGCCAAAACCTGCGACTCGATAGTTGACCGCCACGTAAAGGATAGGGTGATCAAGAATCATAGATTTTGTGATTATGCTTGATCCATCATACAGCTGGGTAGAGCCAAGTTCGAACGCTCCACCAAAGAAGTACACGACTACGGGCAGATTTGATTTCGATGTTGTACCAGCAGGTCTCTGGACATTTAGATTGAGGCAATCTGCACAAGTCAGACTCAACCCGTAATGCTAGTTTGGACTGAGAGACGTACCTTCACTTTGCTGCGTGGCCACCTGCACAAACGGCGTATTGCTGAGTAATTGAATAACATTATTCGGAAGATTCGACTTGTCAATCGAAGTGATAAACTGGGGGCAAGAATTTGGGATGAGCGGCGCAATCATCGTTCCAAAGCCTTTGTTCAATGGCAATGGCGCTCTGAGACGAAGAGGCCCAACAGGAGCTTGAGCATAAGGAATGCCCTTAAAGTCCTCAACAGCTCCAAGGCCTTGTCCAATAATTGTACCATTTTGTATTTTCACGCGTGGCAAGATGTCGCTTTCATTGTTCGTACTGGTAGCTCCAGTGATAGGATCAACAGGCACAGCATATGCGATGGGTAGAAAAAACAGTAGTGAAGAGAAAATAAACATTGTGGGAGAAATGAACGAGTGTAACAACTGAAGCGATGGAAGAGAAAGAGGACGAGAGGGTATGAAATACACCCAAATATCAAGAATCTACCATAAGTAAAAATAGCCTCAAAGGTAAGGGACGATTCCTCGCGTTCTTGAGGGAATCCTCATCCTCAATGAGTTGCCTAAACTAGTAAAACAAAACACATCCACTTTCGGCCTCCTCCCATAACCAGCTAAGACTAATCGCGCAGGTCTCGGGCATGGGTGTCATCGCAATTTAATCTATTGCGTGAATCTCAAATCTTGTGCCATCCTCCCTTGAGAAGATCATTATCGCGGGGGCATATCCACTTCTCTTACTTGCCTCATACAAGAGTTACGCCCGTTTTCCGTGAAAATGCCAGTTGCCGAGTGTGGAGCTCGTGGTTGGTGAGAATGGGAAATTAGAATTGCACGCGTCCGGGAGAGGTCCTCGGTCACCCGGCCATGCATGTGAATTTTTCATTGTTAGGCAGTAGTGTACGCGTTCGATGTTCGCTCTTGTTCTATTAGGATTGAGACGAGAACCAGTTTGTGCATGTGGAGTTGAAATTAAGGACTGGTGTTGCTGATGGGAATGGAAACATTAGAATGAGGTGCCAAGCCGCCCGCCGCACTTCCGCTCCAACTTTCCTACCTCTCCGCAATTCCCATGCTCCAAGTAGTTCACGAAAATGGCTGACCACAATACCCATATCCAATTTCTCGAGAGCCAAATATCAACTTTAGAATCCCACTTAGATGCTCTCCGCTCTGAGCTAAATCAAGCTCGAAAAGATGCCACCCAACACTCCTCTTCCCCCACAAAATCCCCATCTCCAATATCAAACACCACTGCAGGAGATGTATTCCTATCCCAAGCCATGGACGGTGGTTTCCCCTCCGACTGGCGCAACGATGTCTTAGCAGCGCTATCCCAACCAGTAGAAGAAGCACCGAATACATGGCCGCTAACACAGCAAGAATATAAACGCTACGGAAGACAACTTATCATGCCTGAGATAGGTTTGCAAGGACAATTAAAACTTAAGAATGCCAAGGTACTTGTTATTGGTGTTGGTGGATTAGGTTGTCCGGCTATCGCATATTTGGCTGGTGCCGGTGTGGGCACTTTGGGGCTTGTAGATGGTGATGTGGTTGAGGAGAGTAATTTGCATAGGCAGATATTACATACAGTCGGAGGTATTGGGGAGGCGAAAGTTGATAGTGCTAGGAGATTTGTGAAGGAGTACGTGCTCTCACCACATACGTTTCAATGTCATATATCAACATCGCGTAATAGAAGCTTATTCCTGCTTGAAGGCTCAACCCTCTCGTCAAAATTGAAGAATACAAAGTCCGAATATCAGGGGATAACGCTCTCCAAATGATAGCTCCATACGACGTTGTTCTCGATTGCACAGATACACCGGCGTCCCGATACCTCATATCAGACTCCTGTGTCCTTCTAGGCAAACCGCTTGTATCAGCCTCAGCCCTCCGAACTGAAGGCCAACTAACCATCTTCAATTACCCTCCTCGCCCAGCTGGTGACCCTGCCGGCGGCCCTTGTTATCGTTGCATATTCCCCAGCCCCCCACCACCAGAAGCAGTAACATCCTGCGGCGACGGCGGAATCTTAGGACCTGTCGTCGGCGTAATGGGTCTCCTCCAAGCACTCGAAACCATAAAAGCAATAACAGCAGCTGGTTCCGCAGACGCAACCGCATTCTCCTCCTTTGCAGAACCAGCAGTAAACCCACCAACGATGCTCACGTTCTCCGCGTACAGCTCGCCCCAATTCCGAAGTATAAGATTAAGACCACGAAAGAAAGGCTGTGCGTCTTGTTCTGCCGAAGCGACCGTCACGGCAGAAGCACTTACATCGGGATCAATGGATTATATCCAATTCTGCGGTCTGACACACCCGGTCAATATTCTCACACCAAAGGAACGAGTATCAGCGCTGCAATACGCAGAAGCTCGGAAGAATATATCCCTTTCGGGAAAATCGCATCAAGTCGTTGATGTGCGCGAGAAGGTCCAATTTGATTTGTGTCATTTATACGGCAGTATAAACGTGCCTTTCTCGATTGTATCGTCCCTACGGAATGCAACTACGGAGGTTGTTCAAACGCCAGTGTTGCAGCAGTTGAAGACTTCGATAGGGAAGGGTGGAGGAGAACCTGTATTTGTGGTTTGTAGGTTGGGGAATGATTCGCAGGTTGCTGTGAGGAAGTTCAAGGAGTTGGGATTCGATGGTGGTGGAAAGATTTGGATTGGGGATGTTCGAGGTGGGTTGAAGGCGTGGAGGGAGGATGTGGATCCAAGTTTCCCGGAGTATTGAAGGTGATTGTGAAGAGGCGGTACTGCAGGGGAAACCGGGTAACGGATGCTGTATAAAGCAAAAGGCATGATTTTACATTTATTTGCCGCCCATAATTTTGTACAGAGATGCGCCGGTACTGATACTCTTCCGATTTCGATGAAAATCCCGGAATATCGCGCTCTCCTCCTGCAATACGATATGTTTTGTTGATTATACAAATGATTCCCACAGGAGAGAAGAGCCGAGAATGCCACCCCAACGCCAACGCTGAAGCAGAACCTAAAGAAAGTCCCAATGCATATTTTCGTGTCCTACACCTTACCCTTAATCCCAAGGGCTTGTTCCCTATCCCTCCTCATGCCCTCGAGTACATTCGCGAAGCCACCCTCCCTTAATCGTTCCAAGACGACCTTCATACCCTCAACCGCATTAGGTTGACTCTTGCTTGTCCTTCGCAATCCAATAGCTTCAATACTCCTCTGCAAACTCGCCTGTGACCAACTCCTGAAGAATCCCACTTTCTCCTCCCCTTCCTCAGCTTGCTTCCGCTTAAAACGCTGGCCGAGGGTAGAGTGCAAAGTGACCATCGTCGTAACATCGGTAGTTCTGTCTGTTCCAAACGCGAAAGACTCCAAAGGCGGTTTCGAGTTACTCGAATCTTTGAAGATATCATCCAACGACGAAGACGACTTTCCTAATTTACCACTCGAATCCGCAGTCGAAGGAGTCCTCGTAGCATGATACATCTGCTTCTCAATAACAGATAACACACCCGTCCATTCCAAATTCCTACTTTCGGTCTTCATCCATCCTTCCTTCACATCGACAGTACTCCTCTCAAGGATATACGCCTGACTCTCCCCCTGCGCTGACGCCCCCACAAAACTCCTAGGTATAAGCTTTAGTACCGCGCCCGGAGCTTTACTCCTCTTTAGGTGCAGTCGCGTAGTATGCAATCGTTGGGTGATGGGATCGAAAGTTCGGTCTAGTACATCGGTGGAGAGGACGTGCGTGGAGAAAGGATTTGGATAGCGGAGGAAGTATGCCAGTGTAACGATGGGGAAGGGGTAGTCGTACGAGTTTGCCTGGGAGTAGACTTTGACCATTGTAGATGTTTATGTTGTTTGAGGTGGAGATTGAGCTGTATAAGCGCTTGAGGTCCGTGTAGGGATTTCGCGTTGGAATTGTAGGATGTTACACGATTGTTGGATTGACGTGGTGAGATGGTCGTGTGATTTGGGGTAGAAGAAAGATGATGATGTAGGGTACCACGTGCTCATCGCGCTAATCCAAATTGGGGACCATATGTATAACTCGAAAGAGGGATTTCCTGCTGGGCGCCATTCATTCTATAAAGCAAATGAAGCGATATTGACTGGATTCAGCATACCGAAAGCTCCCAGCCATCTCTCAAATGAGTGCATCGAAGCCTTGATGAATGTATTAACACGATTGGAGTGTGTCCACAACATTTGCGTGTATTTACAGCATTTGAGTGTAGTTATAGACTTATCTCCTCCAAATTGTCCTCACTTTCCTTTCAGTTCATGAACTGAATGAAAAGTAATTTCCTATTTAGGATAATTTACAATTATCAAATATGTTTTTTGAGATTTTAAATTCAATTTTATAAAACTTTGAAGTAAGAACACGTGTTGTAGTTACTGCGCCACTATTATGCGTATGTAGTTGATGCGCCGTAGTAGCCACTTTTTATTGGTTTATTTAAGATACTCCACTCTAAGAATAACAAATTACGAGGCGTACTTGCACGCAACGCTAGGCTAGCGTACTTACACGCAACGCAAGGCGTACTTACACGCAACGCCAGCCTGTAACTTGCACGCAACGCCAGCCTAGCGTAACTTACTTACACGCAACACCAGCCTAGCGTACTTGCGAAACTTTATATTATAGTTGCTACGCTACCGTTATATATATGTAGTCGATGCGCCGGTAGTAGCTACTTTTAATTAATTTATTTAAGATACTCTAGAGTGTTGACCCCACCAATAAACCAACCCCACCTATAAACTACGAAAATCCTCTAAAACGTATACTAGACGCGTTATCCACGTAATACCTATATAATTATCAAAAAAATCGCTAGATTACGAAATTCAACTAGTAAAGGCTCAACATATACTAAAAAATAAAGACTTTAAGTCTACCCGAGCTGTAGTAAACTTCTTTAAAGTTAATTATATTATACTACAATATAGGCTTAACGGAGGCTTAACGAAGTCTATCAGCTAGGAAATACGTCAAATCCTTACTAATACGAAAGAAGATACCCTTATCCGATAGATTAAGCGATATATAATTACTAGAACCTATATTACTAACTTGTTGTTAATTAAGCTTACGTTATAGCTGCGAGCTATACGCGTCACGATCGTGTCTTACCTAGTACCTCCCCTTATCGAACTTGATCGCATTAATCCTAAATAGATTTAACGCTTTTAAAAACGCTATCCTAAAATAGATAGAATATATACTCGTTAGCTTAAGTATACGCGTATAGAGGGAGTATTATATAAGTATATAAAACGCTAGTTTAATATAGTTAGAGAGATAGAGTATTGACCCTACCTATAATACAACCCTACCTATATTACAAGAAAATTAAATCTCGATATACGATAATACTACGCGACGCGTACGCTTTATAGGCGCCTTATTAAAACTATCTAATAAATCCTTAGATACCTTATCTTCCTCCTTAGTAGAACTTTTAACTATAACTACCTTACGTAGGCGCCCTCGTAGCTTCTTTACCTCTACTCGCGCCTCCTCCTCGCGGGCTATACGTAGTATATCTACAGTCGTATAGACTAAAATACCCTCTAATCATACCCTCTTTCCCTTTCTAGCCTTCTTTCGCTTCTAAAGAAGCCTAGCCTAATTAGATATCTACTTTACTTGAATTATAATTGTCGTATTTTATATTTCGTAGAAGTAGGTTATACGCTCTATATATCGCTTTACTAGCGATATAACTACGGGGTATTCGTGTAGCGACTCCGTAAATCTCTTATTTAATCGAGATAGTTCAACAGCTTCTAGAGGAGAGCTCTATAATAATAAAAGATCGAGTATAGTTATCGTGTATAGTATAATTGGTTAAGGAGCTAGTATAGGTAAGTCTTTAGGAAGGCTTCTAAGTACTCGTATAGAAAGCGTAGGCTATAAGCTAGTACCGCGCTATCTACTAAGTATATTTTCCTTGCTTATAGCCTTCTCGCGTGTATATAATAGTAATTCAATCTATTCTACGCGGGGGATACGCTATAAACTCAGCCGGGAGATTATATACGTTTCGATAGTATAGAATCGCTTAAACGCTGTAAACACGCCTATATTAAGCGGCTGTAGTATATAAGAATAGTAAGGGGGTATAATTAATAGATTAATCTTATTCTCTATATAGTAGGTAATAAAATCGCCTTAAATATAGCTACTATACCTATCCGCGATAAGTAAATACTATTAACCTATAGCCTTCTTATAGGTAAGTAGCTTAAAGACTTTCT
The DNA here is from genome assembly GCA_010583015.1 of Tothia fuscella. Classification (NCBI taxonomy): domain Eukaryota; kingdom Fungi; phylum Ascomycota; class Dothideomycetes; order Venturiales; family Cylindrosympodiaceae; genus Tothia; species Tothia fuscella. Next base: position 56,614 of record MU007140.1, read on the forward strand.
TTAGCTATACTAATCTAAAATTATTTAATATCTACCTATTCTTACTTATTACAAAATACTACCCTTAAGGCGATCGTTTATTAAGCTAGCGTATATTTATATCCTAACCCTTAAATATTAG
>MU007141.1:0-56244 GCA_010583015.1 Tothia fuscella
GGTTTCTACCCTTAGACCCCGTCCCGTCGACCCGTTCCGTCCCGGGCCCGTCCCGACCCGTCCGGTATTACCCCGGACCGTGGGAAACCCTAAGCACCGGCTTATAGCCGGCGGCACCTATACGCGTCCTATAATACCTTCTAAAAGTATTACCTCTACTAACTCCTTAAGTCGCTATACTATATACTACAACTAATTTAGACCTTTTATTACTACTAAGTTCTCCTCTAGAAGTAGTTGAATTATCTAGATCTAATAAACAATTCTTAGAATCGCTGCACAAGTATCCTGCCGTCGTCTCGCTAGTATAGCGCTATACGGACCGTATAGTACGTATATACGAAACTTAAAATACTATAATAGCTATTATAGCTCAGCAACTAGCTGAGAAAGATGAGCTCCTTAAGAAGCGAAAGAAGGCCAAAATAGGGAAGAGAGTCTTATTAGAAGGTGTTTCTATCTATACGACTATAGATATCCTATATATCGCACGCGAGGCGGAAGCGGCGACCGCGGCGCGAAAGTAAACCAAGCGCCAACGAAAGGAAAAAACACTAGAAATTAAGACGGAGGTGGAAGATAAGGATTTAGACGATTTATTTAATATATTTGATTTAGAGCCAGCGACGCGTAGGCGTCGCGTAGTACTCTCGCATATACTAATCTAATTTTCGTGGTGTATTGTTGGGGTTGGTACATTATTGGGGTCAAGACTCTATATATTTCCTCGTTACCTAACGTTTTTTAACCTACCTCTCGTTTACAACTCTTAATCTCTTGTTCTTATCTACTAGTATTGCCGCACCCTATATTACTATCTAGTAACCTTTTATAAGCTAATTAAGAGCGGTATCTATAGGGCTAGGTAGGCTATTTAAACGGTGCTTTAGGAACTCTTTAATCTTCTAGACCTAGTATACTAACTACGTTAAGTTGCGAGGTGTTTCGGGCTACTACTAGTCCTATACTTTAGCTATACTATTTAGTAGTATAGCTAGTCGTATCTATAGTATTGAAAGTACTCGATTAGAGTCGAATAGAACTAGGCCTATTACTGTAAAGCCGCTCTAGATATTACCCTTTAAAAGGGCCTCAATTCGCGCTTGTTTAAACGTATAGAGAAACTCAGCCTTATCTACGTAATTAATACTAAGGCGAAGGTATTTACTAACTAGGCGACCGTATAAGCGGTTGAGTATTGTAAAGCACCCTATATCTAGTAGCTATAGTAGATAGGATAAATATAGAGGTATATAGAGGGTAATAATAGAGTAATCCTTATAGTAGTAGTCGAATTTAGGCGTTGTATAACTTTAATAACTATCTAGGATAAGTAGTCGATATTTGCCGATAGTCCTTAAGACTATATACTACTTAAAAACGTTAGATAACTACTTTAGACCAAGCTTATTACTAGTCTATCTATTCTTACTAATAGCAACCACCTAGTCTAAAGGTAATTCCGTCTCTTTATACTAGGTTGAGATATAAACTTTGCCCTTAAAGATAATTATTAGTAGTAGATACTAGCCGCTTGTATTAATCGCCTTAATTGCAGTAACCTACTTACGATCACCTAGCTATAATTAAGGAGGTCTACCTTATCGATCTATAGTAGTAATAATACGTGAGGTACTAGTAATTCCTACTATAAATCCCGTCTCATTAAAGTTATAGATATCCTTAGCCTAGATCCTATATTTGTGTATTATATTAGATACAAGCCGAAACTAGCTATTAATAATAGTAGGATCTTCGTATTGAGCCCGCTAGAAGTCGTATTTACGTGTCTATCTTGATCGAAGGGCGGGTTAGCGGTTGACGAAGTTACAAGGCCAGTTCTTGCCGATTAAGGCTGCGGGGCCTAGGCGTGCTTAAAGTATAATTCTAGCTGTATCGCCGACTATAGAAGGTTTAGGTGAATACCCTTATTCGTCTATTAATAGTATCTATTGAAGGAGTACTTCTTCTTTAGTAGGAGTAAGTTTATAGCTATTTACACGCGAATCTACGCGTGCAACGCGTCCCGCAGCGCGATCAGATAGGGTCTTTCGCGGTATATTATAGGATAAGGCGACTTATTAAATAGTAGAGATTTAGCCTAATTGATAGGCCCGTAATGCCAGAAGTAAACGGCCTTCTTTCTGTGCCTTTGTAACGCGGTATTGTGGGGGCATTAAGGTGCAAAGTTGAGATGATAGATTTTAGTGGCGGTTCGGTTGGAATGGCGACTCGCTTGTGGATTACGTTAGTTTTCGCCTCGCTCCGTGCCATCTTCCATTATCCTACCTTATAACAACACCAGGGCAGCTTCTTCAGGTAACGAACACTTGATGTTCATGTAATGAACACTTGATCGCCCTCGGCTGAGCTCAGGATCTTTTTTCTCCTGTCAACGTGGGATCTCTCGCTCGCAAACCATCTACGTCCTGAGTTGACATATTCATTAAAAGACAGGATATGAACGACTCGATTGCTTACGAATGTTGTGTCAGAGTACAATCAAGCGGTTACGGTAGGCATGTCGACGGTAGCGTCATCCACGAATTGATCCTTGAGGCTATATCATACACAATGACAGCAGCATTCCTGGCTAAACCCAGAAGCAGGTCCGATTGAAGGATTACGATCATTCTACTTGACGTTTGCCCTTTTTGTTGATCTCTCCGCTTGTAGTGAGTGCGAATAAGAGTAACATGGGTTTGTCAACATCCATTGCTACTCCCTCCTGTCGCTCGCGTGTTATCTTGCAAACATCTTACACTTGACAGCTCCTGCATTCCTCCTTCCTTGTAGGGCAGAAATATTTTCCGAATGATCTGATATATTGTTTCCGGCTCCATCGAACCCTTATATACTCTAGAGGATCTCCTTATTTGGGTGGCATACCGGGCTTGCAAAGTCGGGACAGTACACAATCGCAGCACCAGGATAACTGTGCGCGAGAACTGAGCCTTGTCCTTGCTTTCATAGCTTCATCTTATCCTCGTATTTTAGCTTGATAATCAATGCTCATGATAGTATAGCCACTGAAAACGAGATGGTGGGAGAACTGAGCACGAGAGTAGTATGGAGCCGTGGGTATAAAGGGTTTGGCTATATTAGCTTTCTTGTTAACAAATCATTTCCTTTATGGCCCTTTCATTCTTCCCCAAACGATTTCGCTGTAGTCGCTACTTTTATCCTACTTGTTACCAAATATACTTCCCTTTCTCTTTTGGCTGTGTCTGCGATTGCCACTCTAATTACTTTGGAGCTGGTCATTGATGCTTCTACCTCCGTATTCCCTTGCTAGAAAATGAACAGGTCCCTTCTAACGGCATAAGTTCTGTCACAGGCTTATGACTGACGACTTAAGAAGGGCGGAAGGTTGCGCAAGGTAGCAAAGTCAGGTACGATACACGAAGAACAATATGATCATGTTATAATCACGCAGCGCGAATACTGGTTAAGGCGGCACCCGACGCCCAAAGCACCAGGTGGACGTCTCCTACGACGCCAAAAATGCCGACGACAGGTCAGTGTTTAATCCCATCTTTTTATAAAAGTAGCCAGGGCAGACTTTGATTCAACAATACCTCCAACAACACAAACAGCATGTATCAGCACCAGAGCCGATACCCGCTGCCGTTCCAGCGTCAACTGCTGATGCAACGCCTGCTGATGCTCCTCCCATGGAGTTGGGTGGGACGGAAGGCATGCATGTAGAGCCATGATTGTATGGACATGGGGATGTAAGACGATTTTTTCTACACTAGATATTTATATTTCTTTCCTTTCTCTGTACATACAATTTGCCACGCCTAGTGTAATGGTGTCAAACTGGAGACGTCAACTTTCGCATTTCCTTCTTGCTCCGATGCGAGATGCATGAGTGACAACACTGCAATGCGGTCTTACTTGTCTAAGACTCTGGCACTTCCATAGGGAGTACTAGCAGGTCCATATCGACTGTATCATTTATTATCCTCCTTCGGTAATACTTGAGGCGTTACTAGTAAGATTACACCAATCAGGCAAGATGGACTTTCATCAACCTATCGGATTCAGACACACTTTCGCTCTAACCATTCTAGAACAAGCTTTTCGGATGCAGGCACAACCCAGTTTCCTTTTTGGATCTGAAACTTGAAATTTCGGCCCCAAAAACAGGAGCATGTATCCGGACCCCCAATTTTTCCCGGGCCCCCAGTTTTTCGAATGTCTGCCTTATTACAACGCGTGCATTAGCTATGCACACGTTTTATAATAAGTTAGAAAGAACCTAATTCTACCTTCTATTTATACCCAGCCCCTTTAGATACACGTTTCTCACGTGTTAACAATAAACAACTAGTTTTATTTAGGTAACCCGTAGGGTGCCCTAAGCTCCCCGAAGCGCGCGAGGTACAAGCAAAACACGGAAGGGGCCGTAGATTATAGGTATTAGATTTTGTAAGCAAAAAGATACTTAAGTTTTAGATTGCCCCGCAGGGCCGTTGCGAGAGGGGCTAAATTAAAAAACGTGTTAGAATACGGTGCATTGGCTATGCATCAGGCCAGATTAAAAAAACTGGGGGTCTACGAAAAACTAGGGGTCCGGATACATTGTCCCCTAAAAACGACGTCATGCATGACTGTGGCTTGTGAATATGCACAATTCCGGATCCCAGTTACATGGGATTCTTCTTTCACCATACCGATGACTTTATTCCTACGCCATTCATACCAATTTTCTCTTGATTTCTCGGCGATGATGTCTTGCTGTCTCTTGGATGCTCGATCGTAGTCGTACTCCGTACTTTCCTCAATATGAAAACTTAGTTGGTCAATCTTAACGGTCGTGTTTTCCTGTTCTTCGCAACGCAATTCCGCAGAGGGAGGACAACAAAAATACGCGACGAATCGCCACAATTTGAACAACCACAAAAACCTGCAGCCCAAATTTCGTCTTCTTAGGAATAAGCAGAGCAAGATAAACTTGCCCAACGATTATGGCAGAGGTTATTCTGGACCGCGAAGGAAGGGCAATTGTGCCAACAATCATACCTCCTGAAACGAGCTTTCCATCCCTTGACCATCCACTTCCATCATCCTCTGCGGCTTCATTGCGGCAGAATACAACAGGCGGGACATCTTCAGCTTCTACCATTATCGCAGATAGCGATAATGTACCTATTCCACCAAAACAAATCCGTGCAATCCATGACGTGCCTGGCGAGCCGACAAACAGACCGTCTTTAGGACCTAAAAATGCGACCGAAGCGCCAAGACGAGCACCTCGCGCTCCATTGGCAGGGCTCCGAAGTGCTACCTACCAACGTCCGCCGCCAAGTCGTATTGTGAGCCACGGCCTATCCGATAGCGACTCAGATTCATCCAGTAGCTCTGATGACGATGTATGGGCACAGCGACGAAGGAAGGGGAACAAGATAGCAAAAGCTCATCCTAAGAAGGATGGCAGAAGGAAATCCAGCACTGCCAATTATTCCAGATTCAACGTCGGCAACGAGGATTTCAGTACCAAAGGCAAGGTGGACAAACGCGACGGACGGCTCAATATATCGGTGAATGAGACCGCCAATTCTGGATACCTCGCAAAGGCTTTGGGTGCCGGGATCAAACATCACTTTTCGCGGGAGCATGCGGAGAAAGAGGAAGATGTGGCTGCCCTTGCGGATGGAGAGGTCAACATGGAAAACGACAAAATCGTCGAGGATGACTGGGCAAGACCGCGATTAAACATTGTGGTCATCGTCATTGGCTCCAGAGGGGATATCCAACCTTTTCTGAAAATCGGCAAGATTCTCAAGAATGATTACGGTCATCGAGTTCGCATAGCCACTCATCCTGCGTTCAAGGACTTTGTGGAGAAGGATTCTGGCCTGGAGTTCTTCTCCGTTGGTGGCGACCCGAGCGAGTTGATGGCATTCATGGTAAAGAACCCTGGCCTCATTCCGTCACTCGACACCGTCAAGGCTGGAGAGATTGGTCGTAGACGAGCATCAATGTATGACATGTTCCAAGGGATGTGGCGAGCTTGTATCAACGCTACAGACGATGAAACAGACAAAGCCAACATGAGGATGATGGGTGATAAGACACCTTTTGTTGCAGATGCCATCATCGCGAATCCGCCTTCTTTTGCACATTATCACATCGCTGAACGTCTGGGAATACCTTTGCATATGATGTTCACTTTCCCTTACTCTCCAACCATACAATTCCCGCATCCTCTTGCAAACATCAAACGAACGAATGCTGACTATAATTATACGAATTTCATGAGTTATCCCTTAGTGGAGCTGATGACTTGGCAGGGCTTGGGAGATCTCGTCAACAAGTTCCGCGTCAAAAGCCTAGGACTAGAACCGGTCTCTACGTTGTGGGCACCTGGTCAGCTCTACCGACTCAAGGTTCCATACACCTATATGTGGTCGCCCAGCCTTGTCCCTAAGCCTGGAGACTGGGGTCCAGAAATTGATATCGCTGGATTCGTGTTTTTGGAGCTGGCAGATTCATTCAAACCACCGGAAAGCTTGACCCAATTCTTGGATGCTGGTCCTCCACCTGTCTACATTGGCTTTGGAAGCATTGTAGTGGACGATCCTGATGAGTTCACCAAGATGATTATCGAAGCCGTCAAATTATCCGGTGTCCGCGCTCTGGTTAGTAAAGGGTGGGGAGGACTGGGCGGCGATGATATGGATTTGCCCGAAAACATTTACATGCTCGACAACACTCCTCACGACTGGCTGTTTCCGAAGATGGCAGCCGTGGTGCATCATGGAGGCGCTGGAACTACAGCGATTGGCTTGAAATGTGGCAAACCCACCATGATTGTTCCCTTCTTCGGAGATCAGCCATTCTGGGGCGCTATGGTGTCCAAAGCAAGAGCTGGGGCATTTGAATGCATCCCATACAAGAAGCTCACAGCCGAGAAGTTGGCCAAGGGTATCAAGGAGTGTTTAACGGAGGAAGCTCAAGAAAACGTTTCAAAAATTGCAGAAAGCATTGAAAAGGAAGGAGACGGTGCCGTCAATGCTGTCAAGTCCTTCCACAGGAGTTTGCCTTTACAAGGTGAAAGATCGATGAGGTGCTCCGTTCTGGATAATCGAGTTGCAGTATGGCAAATGAAGAATACCACCTTACGTCTTTCCGCACTTGCTGCGGATATCCTTGTGGAACAGAAGAAGATCAAGTGGCAAGATCTACGACTCATTCGCCACTACGATTGGAACGATTTTGCTGGGCCTGGCGAACCTCTTACGGGTGCGGGTGCAGCCTTCATAGGCACTCTTGCAAGCGCCGGCAAAGGCGTCGGTAGTATTCCGGGTAGGATGGCCAAGTCTATCAAGAAACGAAAACGCCATGAAATGAAAGTGAAGCGTTCTTTGCGGCAGAAAGAAACCAAAGCGGAGAATAAGGAGCACGAAGAAACGCTGCACGAAAAAGGTCGAGATAAGGCCAATGGGGTCAAACCTCGTCCACCAGGACCTGAACGTGGTGAAACCGACCTCTCGGCTCTTTCTGCGGACCCTCCTGAGAACATGGCCGAGCAACTCGCAGTTGATGCTGGGGATGGGCTCGTTCAGACTGGCGCCGCTATTGCAAAAGCACCCATGAACCTTTCCTTGGCTGTTGCTCGTGGCTTTCATAATGCTCCAAGGCTTTATGGGGACGAGACAGTGCGAACACCTATTCGAATATCTGGATTCAAATCTGGTGTCAAAGCTGGGAGAGACGAGTTCGTGTACGGAATTTACGACGGTTTCACTGGTGTGGTCCGTCTTCCATATAAAGGTGCCAAGGAGAAAGGTGTACTGGGCTGTCTCGATGGTTTTGGTATGGGCGTCGGGGGTCTCGTCCTTAAGAACATCGCCGCTTTCTTTGGTCCTTTCGCGTATGTGAGCAAGGGTATCCACAAAGAACTCCAAAAGAGTCGCCAACCAACCGCGTTCCTCCGCAAAGCTCGCATCGTTCAAGGAAGCAAAGAAATCAAAGCTCTCAAGGACTCGGATCAAGGTATTGCGAAGAGCGCCTTTGACACCGTGTACTGGCCCCGCGAAGGTGAGACAATGAAATCAATCGAAGAAAAGGTGGAACATGGATGGCGCATCGTTGTCGAAGTCCTGGATGACGCTGAGAAAAAGAAGAACCAAGGGCTTATAAGTGGTCGCCTTGCGTTTAAGAAGGAACGACAAAAGTGGCGTGAGAATTCCGCGCTGGAATCTGTGGGCACTGCGGAGAAAGCTCTCAATGCTAAAAAGGAAGGTCGAGATGTTGATGACGTGTTTGAGGAGCATAAGAAGGACGTTGCCAAGTCGAAGTTGCCGAGGGCGCCGGCCATGGAGAAGGAGAAGCTGGAGAATGGTGCTGTTGGTGGGACACAAAAGGGATTGAAACCTGATGGGAGGGTTAGGGAAAAGGCTGATAGTGGGTTGGAGGACGGCAAGTCGGAGCAGGGTAAGAGCAATGACGATGTTGAGAGGAGGAAAGAGAGTAGTACTACTGATGTTGCTGATTTTGCGAATACGAGGCGGACGTCTGCTTAGATTCTTGCTTGTATGCCTTCATCATTTTCTTTGCGTTCAAGCGTAGGCTTTTTTTTTTCTGCTTCAGCGGCCTCTGCTGCTACTTTGTATACCCAGCTTTAATAGACTTTTCAAGTATCATGGTCAGAAGAGCTATGTACTAGACAATAAACCATAGGAGGCACCATCACGGGTTTCTGCATTTGTGCTCTCCTCACTTCTGGGAATCCTTCACACGTCCAATATGGCTATCCCACCCGAAAGATAAGACCAGTTCGTCCGCCACTGGCTATTCTTTGATCAAATAAACAAGAGCAGAGCTGGAGAGTTCATTCTTCTAGGAACTAGGTGTGATCTCACACTCTATACAGTGTTCCCCTGTCGCCTGTTTTTAATCCTATCGTAACATATTCGTAAAGTACATCTACACGTTGTTGTTGCTCACCGTGTGAGCTCCATGGTATTGACCATGATTAGCTAAAAAGACACATATTTTCTTACTGCTCAATGTCATGTAAATCTACGCTGGCTTTGGCTAAACTTTCAGATTTCCTACCAAAGTTGATGACTTTTGCACTACACGTCTCGAGGATTCGCGGGGGACACAGGTTCTTGTTGGGATTCTACGTGAACTCTGTTGTTACTCGACTTAAATGCTGGTGGTAACGGAGGAGGAATGATATCACAAAGAAGATATATGGAAGAACTTTGGATTCTTGGATGGGGCATTGTATGGGTGGATGTCTTAAGCGGAGAAAGAAGTCAAGAGAGGAATTTCTCAGCTCCAGGAATTTTCCATGCGTTTCGTCCTTGGACTGATGGTGGCGACAATGCTTTGGTGTCTGTTCCGGAGACATATCAGCCAGACTAATGATTACACATTCGTAATTAATATATTCCCAAGACCCAGAGTGATTATATCAAGAGCCCGAAGCACTACTACTAACCTTGGAAGAAAGTACCTTCAAACGAGGATGATGATAAGTATAATTTCAACAATGTGATGATATTCATTGCCGTAGCTCGTCACAAGGCCTTCCAGATACCGGATTTCAAATCGAGAAGCGAAAGGCTGCTAACGGAAGTGGATAACATTCTACTCTAAGCCACTTCTTGATCTTGGATGTTGGTTTAGGAAACCTCTTCCTAGATTGATGTGTACAGCGAGAAGGATCTAATGACAGAAAGTGACGCTGCTGGGCGCTTGGGCTTTATACATTGCCAAAGCCATAGCACAAAAAGATGCTTCTGGATGGACTCATAATTGTCCGAACTTGCCTCGAATGAGTATTCGGATGGATATGGGAAAAGGGTGTTGGGCCGACACAAGAGTGGACAAAGGACACGTTGCCGTGAGCTTAGGGATTGTTGTGCTACGAAAGGACGTATAAGTTCTGTGTGATGAAAGTGAAATTATGAAAGAGATAAAAGTTGGTGGAGAAAGCAGTCTCCTTCAGACTCAGTGCCATGTTCATTGGGCAGAATGCAATAAGAGCTGTTCTATTCTTGATCTTACTAGCTCAAAGGTCCATGAAACAACGCGGTTCGAATGACAATGGTGCAAGAAAAGCTGGTCGAGGTGTGGGATTGAAAAGACAAGAGTCGGAAAGACCAGCTGTGCCAGCATGTGAAAACCATTTGAAACATGAAAAAGAGTATGAGGATATTCAAAACAGAAAAGATGTTGGAAAAAGGAAAAGCTAAAATACGAAAGGAGAAAATAATAGGAATTAAAATCAACCACCATATGCAGGCACAGTCCGCATCACCGGTATTTACCACTTCCGGATAAACTAGATAGCCTACTATATCAATCAAGCTGCGTGCATACCAGACTTACCCGACAACCCAGAAATTTCCGCTTTTCACTCGAAATTAGTCCCGGGAATATGAGCGGTGACATAATGCAGCAAAATCTGCGTGATCCATCTATAAGCCCGCGTATCAAGCGTGAAGATCAACATCCGCTTCAGCGGAGATGGGAGATCTGGCGGGGTCAGCAAAATGGTATATATAGGTGCAGAAAAGACCTTGATGGACAAGAGATATCGAAATTAGCATTCTCATTGGACGTTTTCGACTCCCCTTTAAAGCAAAATCACACTTATTGCCCTTTCCCTCCTAGTCTAATTCAGCAAACATGCCAGTAGGAGGATGTTTCTGCGGCAAATGTCGCATTGAGTACTCAGGCGAACCAGCCATGAAGGTGAGCAAAACATCTACACCATCATCACCATAAAATTTCCATAATGCTCATCCCAAAACCAATCAGGCCCTATGCCACTGCCTCGACTGCCGCAAAATAACCGGCTCCACCTACTCTGTCAACATCGCCATTCCAGGCTCAGGCTTTAAAGTAACATCCGGCACCCCCAAATCGATTGGCAAAACCGCCGAGAGCGGCAAAGAAATCACGAGTTACTTTTGCGGTGATTGCGGAAGCACACTGTACCGTGACGGGGAGTCCTTTGGGGATCTGAAAATCATTAAAGTTGGAATTATGGATGATGTGGAGGCGCTTGCGGAGGCGAAGCCGGGGGTGGAATTATATGTTGCTAAGAGGGTTAGTTGGGTTCCGGAGACGCGGGGTGCGGAGCAGAAGGAGGGGATGTAGGTGAGTGTGGATTGTTCCTCAATCGTGGTTTGCTGTTTTGAGTTGAGGTTGGTATGATCGGTATAATGCAGTCCATGATTTGCATTACTCGATATCGCTGCCTTCGACATCGGGCATGTGCTTTTGGATGTGCTTTGATATCGTTAGCCCTGGCGATGAACTATATCCCATGATGAATATGTTTGTAACAAACTTACTTCCTTGACCAACTTCTCCAACATGGGAACCTTATCAGGCGCTACGAGCGCAGTCTTGGAATCCAACTGCTCCAGGATATAAATATGTCCATGTTGTTGATCAATTTTGATGATGATGGTCATGATGGACTCGTCGCACTGTACCAGCATCCCTACTCGAATTGTTGGTTGGTTTCTCCTATTCGTCATGATTCAGGCATAAAGAAAAGAGACTAGCACTCCAGGAAGATACTCCATAGAGCAATGTGTGTGCATAATAATAGACTTAGTAGACAACTCTATATGAACTTCCTCTCCAATACTCCATAGCTCTTTCCCGGTTTTGCACAAACAGCCGCATTAAGGCAAGGGACGGATAGGAATGCACTCTAATTGGCTCACCTCTTTTCGCTTTTACCATTGTCGAACCGTGCGGGTGATGCGTTTAGAACAATTATTCCACAGAGACAGCTACAGGAGGTGAAGAGTTGTGGCGGGAATATAAGTGATGTTGTGCTGTTTCACGTTTGATGTTAACGTTGAGGGGTTTTGCAGCCGCCAGGGCGCGTCTCTTTTAGGGGCTTGAAACGGGGTTGTTAGTGGGGGTTTCTGCTGCATCATCATATCATGGAAGTCCTGTCTCCATGTACTCGTAAACTCATGTGCTTATCAATCCTTCCTTTCTGACTACCCTCATTCTCTTCTTCTTCTTCTTCTTCTTCTTCTTCTTCTTCTTCTTCTTCTCTTCGAAAGTCACCGTGGCCTAATTGCACTCATGCTTTCTTGAATTACGGTGTATATGTATATGAGTGTATACTGTACAATTCTACGATCATCTTATTCCGTTTCCGCACCTTCCGCTATCACTACTTTCCCAATCCAAGTAGTCCGTTTTTTTGGTTTAACCAACTTTCCATTCTGACAAACAAAGTCTAAACAGTAACGACAAGAGCAAGAATGACTTTACCTTCAATATTGTACGCATTGTACGCAGGATCGGGCATCCTCATCTGGGTTTTGATACCAGCAGCATCTGCACAATTCCCAGCTGGGTTCTCAATACCTTTCTTGGCCACGGCGGCCTCATCTTCAACTCCGACAAGTCTAGTAGGCCCACCAAAAGCCACCGATACAACAAATACAACACCTCTTCCAACAACCCTAGCAACATCCACCGCCGCCGCCGCCGCCGAAGCCCCAAACAGCACCGCCTTCCCCCTAACGGCAACATCCCGCGTAAACACCGCCCCACAAACCACCCCAAACCGCCAACTCGGCACCCAACAAGAAGAAGCACCAGACCGCTCAAGCGGCCTATTAAACTATTACTTCGTCTTCCTCGCCCTCTTCATCCTCCTCCTCTTCATAGGCGCATATTTCGTCCACAGGCGAAAACGCGCGATGAAAGCGCGGTATAATCAAAACGGTCAAAATGCTTTAGCGAGAGATCTGGATGGCTGGCAGGGCACAAGGAGGTGGATTCATGGGAACTGGAGGCCGGATACTGCGAGGAATAGGGCCGAGGGTTTGAACGAGCTGGGAGAGGCGCCGCCACCGTATAAACCCGGAAATACTGCTGGGGAGGAGCATGTGCCGCAGCTACCGCTTGCAACGCTTTCGAGAGGTGGGGATGGGTCGACCAGTCCAAAGTTGCCGGGTTATGGGGAGGCGGTACGGGCGAGCAGGATTGTCGAGGATGCGGATAGGCCGCCTACAGCCTTTCCTGGTGGAGAGAGGAATGGGATAGAGGAGGCACATACTAGGGAACGATGAGGGGTTTGATGGGTCTTGATGAATTGGTTTCTCTTACTATGTTGCATCTGCATCAGCGTTGGCGTTTGTCATTTGTGCGATCTTTGGGTCAGGTATGATGAGGTTTTGGGGATGGATTATATTGGCGTTCTGGCATAAGTTTGTACATCATGTGATGACGGAGTATCAAAACCATAGACACGGCGTCTTGGTAAACATATTGGGCGTGGTGGTAAATAATGGACGAACATATCAGCAGTAATATGAGTATTTACTTCTCCAAGTGTTTGAGTTGTGGTGGTGTGAAGATATTTCTAATCTTTGGATCTAACCTATCATAGCACTATGTTGTCCGGTGGGAGCGATAATCTATAACTTCTCGAACTTGGGTGTCTTCCTCTGTAAACTGGACAGAAGCGCACTCTTAACATCAGCAGTTTGCACCATAGCTCCATTCCAAATAGCGGTATATTTCAAGCCTAATTTCCCATCATTAGTAGTCACTTCCACCCAGGCACAGATTCAAACTCACCATCTTCCACGCTCCTATCTCGCGACCAATTAATCAACTCTTTGGTCCCAAAAATAGCAACGGGACTCTTCTCAGCAATCTTAGCCGCGAGCTCTAACCCGCCCTTGACACCAGCTTCTTTGTTCTCATACACATCGCTTACGAAGCCTACTCGCAGTGCTTCTTCGTGGTAGAATTCCCTTGCTGTGAGAGCAACATCTTTGACCCATGAGAGACTGACTCCGGATTTGGGTAGGCGGGTTAATGTGCCTATGTCAGCGGCGATGCCGATATCTACTTCTTTAACGCACATGCGTGCGTCTTTGGTGCAGATTCGTATGTCACTAGCTATAATCACATGTTCAAATTAGCATACATTTCCCCCAAGTTCCCCACGAGAAAAGAAGAAGAATAATACTTACCAACACTAATATCAATCCCCAGCCCATAACTATACCCATGCAACAACACAATTACCGGCTTGGCGCACTTCTCAATTGCAGTAATACAATCTTGAAATTCCATTGCGTGAAGTCTTATAGCGGCTGCCATACGAGCCGGGTCTTTAGTTTGGGATCCCGAGCCGAGGGTTGGCCCTTGGGACGCTGCTTGCACGTCTAGGCCTGCTGTGAAGGCTTTGGGACCAGCGCCTGTGAGGAGGATGGCGCGGACGTTGCTATCAGTGGAGAGGCGTGTGAAGATTTTGGAAAGGTTGAGCCACATGCTATAGGGAAAGAAGAGAGGTCAGGACGATTTGTTCAGCGAGCAGAGAGGGCATCATGAAAAGAGAAAAAAGCACAGAGGATTTATTTCATCCATCGCTCTAAGGATAACAAAGAAGTCGACATGATTTTATGAAGTTGGAAGGCATGTTGCAAATTTGTATGAATAGGATAGGTTTGAAAATATGCTCGAGGAGTGGTACGAAAGAAGAGATTAAATGTATTGTACGACCCTAGAGTGATATATAAAAGGAAGAGCTTACACTTCTACAAAGGCATTCATCTTCTCCGCTCGATTAATCTCCACGTGCGCAACATTTTCGATTGGGAAGGTAACATTAAAGTACTCGTAGTTGTAATCCGATGAAGGCATGACGAAGCTCTTACTATAGAGAAATCTATGATTCAAGAAGATGTTATATTAGGGAGTCAATAGTAATAAGGAATGGAATTGTTGTCAGAGTTTGAGATCAGTATGTCAATGTTGGTGAGGAGTCTCGAATGCAGGCGTGCCTCGGCAAGGACTGGTATTTTCTCCAACCAACTCAAGCCCGTATTGCTCTGGTGGACTTTTGACTTGTGAAAGCGCAACGCATATGTCAAATCCGTTTCAATATACTCAAAGCCCCTGACGCTATATATAGAGTCCTTGAACAGGAAGCGCAAGTACACTGGCAATATGTCAAGGTCATTTTAGACCTTTGCACTATAAAAATTTCAGCGCTGTCCGAAATTCAACATGCAATAGAGCGTCAATTGCCGTGGACAGAAATCTTGAAGTCATACAACATTCAGAGAGAACAAGATAGTTGAACTAATGTGATTGTATTTGTGTACGGTGATATATTCATACACCCCTATTTGTAAGAAAACAAAAAGCAACGCTCAGAAAGCCTCAACACCATCATACAGAGGTGGAGACAAGCACAGAAAAGACCTAAGGAAATAAAAGAAACCTATATGCACCCATATTTTATGCATGCAAGATACAGAGCCATCTCTCCTTCCACAACAGAAAACTACGCCCTGCCTTTTGAAAGCGCGCCGTAACGTGACAGACAGATTGTCTGGCAAAAGCCGACAACGATGTCAACGATCTCTTCACGAAACTTGATCGAGTATTCCCATTGCGCCGATGTTCTTGGCCCAAGGGCTGCGCGGGTTGGTGGAATCGATTGTACGAGAAGCAGGTGGCTGCTGTGACCGAGGGGACAAGCCATGTAGCAAAGCTACTGGAACTGCAATTGTTACCGCTAAGGCGATCATGGAAGACGTCAGTTGACGTCTTTATCGACCAAGCGATGAGATTCGTGGCCACTGCTACAAGTGCAACGCTCGCCCACACGGTGTATGCAGATGCGAAGCCATTTTGACTGCCAAGTTGAGCGAGACAGGTCAACACAAGTAAGGTGGCAATGATGTTAGAGCCACCAGCGCTTTCTTGAGCATGTTCTGGTAGCATGGCTGTTGCCAGGGGTTGGACGAATTTGGCCTGCTCGGCATTGCTCGACCCGGACGACGACCAGGCTGTAGGAGGAGATTGCAGAAGAACAGTGAGGCTCGCGATGTACTGTGGTACTGGCGCTTCTCCTTGTTCTCGACTGTGTGGTCGATCTTGAAGGGTTTTCGCTGCCATTGAGGCCTGGAGCGATGCTTGAAGAACGGTCGTGCCTGATTGATGGCGAGCTCGTTCAGAGGAAGATGTTGATTGCGTAGCGGGGGTCGCGTAATAAGTCAGACCGGCAGACATTACGTGCCGGTCATGTTGATTGCGCATGCCTGTCTCTCCAAGTGAGCTTCCAAGGACACCAGTGCTACGCGCTAGTTGCGTTGGCGAGCTACTACTGGTAGTACTCGATTCTTCTGGACTCAGTAGTTGCTGTCGACTGAGGTTACTACTAGTAGCTATAGATGCTTCTGGGCTCGGAAGTTGCTGTTGACTGAGGTTACTACTAGCAATCTCTGCTCCTGGCGATTGGCGTGGTATTTCATATGACTCTTCCATGCTGGAGCTGAGAATGTCGGTCAGGATCAGGCCACCGCTGTTAGAAGCAACGTTCTGTCGTGAGCTGCTTGCTTGGCTTCGTTGCTGATCAGGCCAGTCCGTGTGAAACGACCCTGCTATAGTGCGTGCGGCCGGAGCCGGGCGCTCAGTGGTACGGAGTTCATTGCTGTTCGCATTCGCTATAGGAGACGCTTGTTCGCTCACACTAGTACTGGGCGATGGGACGTGTGATCGATCACCACGCTCCAAACTCAATACTGGCTCGTACAGCGCCTGTGGATCCACAAACGTGTAACTTGTGTCGCTGAATGTCGGCGACGTAGACTCGAAGCTTGTTGTCGAGGCTTCGTCACGGATCAGGCCTCTAGAAGAGTGCATTGCGGCATAGTCCGATATGCTATTGTCAGATGTTGATCTCGACAGTGGTGTGGATTGTGTCGCAGAACTGCTCACACTGTTCGTGCCACTAGGAACATTTGACTGTGATAGCTCAGGTAGGCTGCTGCCAGATTGTGTCCGAGACATTGGCGTATCCAGGGACTGTGGTGTCAGTGGTTGCTCCCTAGTATCGAGAACGTGGCCTAATGGCCAGTTCGCAAAGGTCACGTCGTGAAGCATTACATCTTGAATTTGTAGTTGGAAGCCATCTTGTACTTGGAAATTGTGGTTATCCCGCATTGGCATATTGAAACCACCGTCGCTGTTGGATTGCCACGTGGGTAGCATTGGCATATCCATGTTCCCAGAAGTGGAGATTTCTGGGAACAGGGGGAAATCGGTATCCAAGTCAAATCCAAGATCAAAGTCTGGAGGCGTAGTGTCAAGGTTGAAACCCGAGCTAATATCGAGAGACATTTCACCAGGGAATGCAAAGATATCAAGTCCAGTATCGAAAGACATGGTGTTCTGCTGGACTGGGAATGAATACTGCTCAGGCTGGCTGGCAAAGACTGGAGCAGTGAAAGTGACAGGGAAAGAAGCGGAATCCTTCTTGGCAGAAGGAGTTGCCTTTTTCTTCTTGGTAACCTTGCTCGACGAAGCTGGAGGAGGACTAGTCGAGCTGTCGTTGTTATGATCACACTAAGAAATAATTAGCATTGGCAACATGAAGCTGAAAGTTTCAGTCGTATGAGACTGCGTAAGTATGCTGAATCAGGTTCGTAGTGCTCATGGCGCCAGATAGCAATAGGATATCCAGTGCTGGGAGCCTAGAGGCTTACGAGCGCAGTTCAACATGCTCATGTTATCTGTGGCGAGTGTGATTTCAGACATACCTTTCGTCGGCGGCGCTTGCAGTCAGCGCAAGCACCAATTAGTCGCTTCTGCTTGTAAGCCTTCTTCTCTTCAGCGGTCATAGTCCGGCGAGTGTGGATCTTGGCCAAGGGCTTGCTAGGCAGGCTCCAGACGTCCATAAGATCCTGCTGCGCTGGCATGGCGACTGGAGTGACGGGCACTGTTGAATTCGAGAAAGAAGAACCAGAGATAGCAGGCGATGGCATGGTGGAAACGAATGTAGACTGTGGAGATGGGAGGTACTCAGGTGACATCTGATTAGAGATGGGCGATTCAAACTGGACTTGATCCTGTTGCTGTTCAAGAAGTAGAAAATCAATCACGGCTTGCCGCATCCGAGAACTGAGGTTGCTCTCAAATGGATAAGCGACCTTCAAGGCCTCATGAAGCTCGTCAGATCCCTTGGGAGGGAAGAAGACCAAACCCGCACATGGGTCGGTGGAGTCGCTGGGAGCGGTGATTTGGCGGGTGATGTAGTAGCTGTGAGACATTGTGTTAGGGAAGAAGTCGATTTGGTGATAAATGTAGGGATTAATTGTAACAGCTCTTGAGGGACTGGTCAGCACACTCGAGTTTGATGCTGTCAGTTATTATGGGACACACTCTTTAAATTCTGCGCTGAGGTTCGTACCGTGCACTGCCACTTCACGATGCAATTTATTTGGTGGTGGAGGCTGAGGTAGGGAGAAAACGAACTACTTCCACGAGAGTTCTTGGGTATTGTCCACAAAGCACTCCTCAAAGCCTCTGTTGGTTTCAAAAAGAGGTCTGGCAAATGTGAGGTGTAAAGTGGATGAAGCCTGAAAACTACAGGCTGTGGGAGTCGGATCTTTTCATCGCTCTTCAAAGGTAACCCATTATAGACACCGTAGGAGACGAGGGGACTGGAGCTTGATGAGTCAAATTAACCTGGCTGTAAAGAATTAGCTGAGTACTGCGATTGGCGGGTCCCCAGAAACGGCTGCAACCAAAACTTGCTCCGCCTCAGCTCTAAGGCGCACCCCCGTGCACAGCAAAATCAACTTCATCTTGGTATCATAAGAAGCCTCCGAAGCTATCGAAAAGGCACGAACGGCGCTTTTGGTGAGCTGAGTCTGACACATCAATAATGGGGTCGCAAAAGCAGCAGTTCAACTTTCGAAGCGTCCTTTGAAGCCTGCGTTGGGAGCTGTGGCGCAGTAAATCGACTGGAAGATGTCAAAACCGAGTAGTCAAGCTATTGGATCCTACTGACACCTGTCCGTACTGTATCAGAAGCTGTGAGTATGCTGAAATGATTTGGTGTGGTAAAGTCAAGCTTACATGTGTCAGGATTTCGGTGTAGCTACATCTATAGAGTCCTGTCATCTACATTTACTTTTGTTTTCGAAGTCGTCTTCCGAGTCCACAAGCCCCTCTCAATATGTTCAGGACTTCGAAAAGTTGATCCAGATCAAAATGAGGCCTTCATTGCTGTCGTCGTCAGTGTCAAGGTGTGCTGAGAGTTACGGATTGACCGTGCTGTACTATTCGCACATCGAATTCCTGGCTGTCTAAACACACCGTCGTAGTAACAACCCCCGATTATGAATTCACCTTCATTCCTCAGAATACAGGAACCCCCTGTGGAACTGCTTATATGGCACCCTCTGAAGTTGATTAAAGTCCATGTACGAAGCCTGCGAAATCGTCCTAGGGGGAGTGGCCGATCTTACCGTCACTGTTCACTTTGATTCCAAGCTGAAAATCTTCATTCTTGAAATCATTATCGAAGTGAAAGCCATCAAAGGTGGTTGGGGATGGTGGTGATGATGACCGTTGCTGCACGAAGCTTATCTCGGATTGGCAAGGAAGAGCTCTTATTGCCCGATAGTCTCTCCATTCCTAAGCACACTGGTTTACGCTTTGCCTGAGGCCGATACTGATCCTCCAAACCCCTCGTCCGTCTGATTCATCGGATCACGTAGTCCTTCGTTTCGTAGCTACTCACCAAGCCAACACTCCCTACGGTTCTTGTACTTCAAACTCCTGACCCCGGGCTCAACCCGAAATCTTTCACCAAATTATGTCAGAGTCCTTTTTCTTTCGACCGTGTCCATCAGGCTAGTTTAAACAATGGTCACACTGCGTTAGTATTCGGCTGCCAAGTGGTGGATGTGTTGGAAGCACTATCCGGTGGTAGTGTTGTTGCTCTTGCTGCCGTTCAATAATTCTCCTTCAAGCTTTCAGTCTGTCTTGCTTTCAGCAGCTCTTCTATGGATCAAATTTGCGTTCGCTGTTTCTCATCTTCCAACATATGGTAACTGTCAATCTTTCGTGGTATTAATATCATGGTATGTACTTTTATCAATGCCCCAGTGATGCGGTTGATCATAACCAGCAAGTGTCTTCCATCCCCCATAGAATAGCACTTCTTGCCAGCTACTCCTCATGTTTGTTGAAAGCCGGTAGGTCCAGGATCCTGGAGTACTTCAAATCGACTCATAGTACTAAAGCCAATGAAGTATTGCTACTTACTCTATTAATAGATATATCTAATACTTACTAGAAGTCGTGAGTATAGTCATTTGGTGTTAATAGTATTAGCATAGTAATTGTTGGTCACGATTCCAGCGTTCGTCTATCCGACTTTTCAAAAACCTGAGGAGTACAGCAAAATGCACACTGCGAAACACTAACAAAGGAGAACTCGGTATTTTCGAGGAGCAAAGATACCATGTCCCATACTGTTGTAACCACGATCCCCTGGCAAAACTTACAACTTGATTGTTTCGCTGCTGGACACTTGACTCCTTTCCTCAGCTGCCATTCATATCAGAGGCTGAACCATGATAATTCACCATCACCAGGAAGATTCTCAGACTGCTCATATGAATTTCGTAATGAGGGTCTCGAAGTGCTAAGAAGACAAATGCTGTTCATGCTATTGTTAAATATATATAATACATTTACTCCATCAACTAGTCAAATCTGAAATGTCCGAGAGGAAAGACACAATCTTGACGATCTAGGAGGACGTCCGTAGCTTGTGTGTCCTACCATGGGAGTAATGAAGTCCACGGCTTACAAGCGACAGTCGCTCATTTCAAGTATGCTTGCATTTGCGAGGCACGAAACGCATGGTGAACCTCATCACTGACCTCACTGAAGTCAATTGATCCTTTGAAGCCATGATCTTCATCACGGTGGTCGCTTCGTTTGACTTACGGAATTCGAAGCTATCTGTTGAGAATTACGTTTTTGCCAAAGGCTTGAAGATATTTGCTGGGAATGACTGTTTTGCTCAAACGCGACAATGATTCGGCATGCACTCACTATGAACGACAACCACCTGCACAAAAAACCATTGGTCTCCGTTTTGTCGCTTTTTCACTTTCATTCGGCAGTGATGGGATTTGCAACAGCACTACTCTGGAGATGATACGCTCATTGAGCCAATATGATCACAAGTTTTCTTGAGCTAAACATGACTGTAACAGTAAAAGGATCAAATCGCACGTCACGAGCACAAGCTAGCTAAAAATTGTTTGAATCGAGGTCCATGAAAGCTCATCTTAATTCATTGTCGCTATGTAAGCTGTATGATGACGGCCGTTTTTGATATCGCACGAGGCATGCAAGCCCACAAACCTGCGCACCCACGCCAGAAATCCGGAGTTCTCCTAGCAACCATGTGACCGAATCTACCTGTAACGCCAGAGAGACAAGCTGTTGTGCTTCTTCCATGTCTTCCTGCGTCCGGCGGTGGTGTGGTTGAACTTGTGGCCCTTTCCAAGACCACGAGACTTCTTGCCAGTGGCGGTGAGACCACGGGACTCGCGGTGCTATTGCAATTATTAGCTTCGAGTCTGATAGTTCGAAAGATTTGGCTATGTCTACCTTGTGGACCGGGTTGACGATCCAGTTGATGCGGGCATCACGGCGGATGGCCTTGTGTTGTGGGTCGACGAGAATGACTTCGTAGTACTTGTATGTGGAGTCCTGGTTGATCCAGTAGGAGTTGAGGACGCGGAGATTGGCGCAACGACGGCCGACACGCTCTTCAGCGGTGGATCGGAGGGAACGCTGGTACTTGAGCTGGTTCACACCCTGGTTCGTGGGCTTGCCTGTTCAATTACAACACAGGTTAGCCACTACCCTATCAATTTGCCAATGAAAAATGTTTCCATACCATATGTAGCACCCTTTGGTACTGGTCGCTTGCGGCCACCACGGCGAACACGGACACGGTAGATGACATAACCCTGCTTGGCCTTGTATCCGAGACGGCGAGCCTTATCTGGTCGGGATGGACGGGAGGCACGATGGATAACGTGAAGTTGTCGAAGCCTAACAAATTGATGCACTTCTCAGCTAATGTTCAACGAAGTGACATCGGTACTCTTCATAATGTGCACAAGGTCGTCATTCGACAAAACCATAATGCCATTGAATGGTACTCTAAAGTGTAGACTGTAGACTCACTCCCAGCAGCGGACACGAAGGAGGAAGCGAAGCACGTCCGACTGCTTGCGCTTTTGCAGCTCTTCGACATATTTGAGCGCGCCCTACAGAATGAGAAAAGAGGTTAGCAATGCACTTTACGCGGAATTAGAATGGTCCCATTCTTTGTAGAATAAAATCGGTTTAGATTCAATATCAGCGCCTGGGCGCAATCACATACCATTCTGAATTGGAAGGCGGTTGTCGTAGTTGGTGGTTGTCAAACGCCAAATATTTTGCAGTTGAGGTTTCGACGATTTTGCGGTTCTTCGTGGGCGCGCTAGACAGGGATCGCGCCTTGGCACTTTTTTTTTCCAGCCCAGGTTGGCTCCAGATCGGACGGAACGAGACGAGACGAGAGAAACACCAACGATATCATTTGTTATTCTCTTCCATGAATCGGATGATATTTGTTTTATTGAAAAGCTCAATGCTACATGACTTATTTATAAGCTGGTCGCGCTGATGAACAGAATTTCTGTTCATAATCGCGCATCTGGCTTGAATCTGACCAAACCGTCCTGCATCGTCGTAGCTAGGTGCACGCCCGTATCAGGATCCCAAAGTCTACTCGTATGCAATCCCCTACCTCCGGCCGCTCTCGTCGTCCAAGTCTCCTGCATAAACCACTTCCTCTTCCTCGAATCCCCGCTCTCCAGCCCATCCATCTCCGTCGACACCACATTCGCCGGTATAGCCCCAGGCTCATCAGGCGCAAATAACTTATCTGCATTAACATGGAAGATAACCGTATGTGATAATGACGCCATACGCGTCCAGTCCTTGTCCGTTCCTAGATGGTTGGGAATTATGAAGAGGGAATTCCGGTCTGAGGCGTAAAGGTGAGCTACAGCGTGAAGATTTGCTTCTCGGCTGAAGGGGGGACCTTTTGTGTTGGAATGGAGGTTGGGCGTTGTTGGGGAGGGCATGGCGCCTCGGACGGAGTAAAAAATCAGTTGGCGACGGTCGATGGGTGCTCTTGGGTTGTTGTAGGCGGCCATGGTTACTTTTCGTAGATGGAGTCCTCCTACGGGGTTGAAATGGTTGGGGTGTTGTGGTAAATATGTTTCTTGGAACCTGTGACATTGTTGGTACAATCCTTGCTTCTCGAAGTATTCAGTTGACTTACCAAGTAGAATCCTGACTTGGTGAATCAGAATGATCAAACTTTCCCTTTCCCTCAAGCACGACTTTGTACTTATTCTGAATATCCACAGTTTCTTGATAATCAATCGGACTTGTCTCAGCTCTTTTGAACGAGCAAGTACAAGTAAACATAGTCCCCCTCTCTGCAATTTGCGTTACCGTTACACTCCTTGTACAGTAATTACCGCCATCTCTAATGTTATGCACTTTATATACAAAGTGCTCTTTAGGCATACCGCCTAGGACGAACCATCCTGTTACATTCTATCCACGGTGTTAAAACAACTTGTCTTATGTGAGAGATTGTATCTACTCACGTGAATTACGAATCCCTCTTTCACCGTCTGTGCGGCAGCCCATGCAGATTGAGCATAAACATGTCCGCCATACGCTCCGTTCTCTCCACCTGTAGGACCGTATGCAGAAACAGTCGAACGAAAGGTATTTTCGTCAATCTTTTCCAGTTTCATCAATTTCGCGAATGGTACTACTTCTCCTTTCTCGTTGTAGTAAGGTGTGGGAACCATATTTAAGGATTTATATTCTACGTTAGAGGTTTGCGCTTCTCATCTCGACTCTATTGAACCCATAATAACAAACTTGAGCAATTGAATCACGAGAAATAAGTGTATACAAACTTAAATATGATACGCGATTGAGGTAAGCAACAGAAGTGAGCAGTTTCAGTGAAGACCTGACCAATGCGGGGATAGTCCCTTGGCCGAGGTCACGGTTTAGGATACCCCTGCTGTGTACAGGCTCTCTTTGCAGCGGAAGGGTCAGGAGGGATGATTACGCCATTAGGATTGGAACTGTGTAAACGAAGCTAGACTGTAGAACTTATATAACTTTACGACACGTGCCGTATTAAGACTTATAAAATATAATACGGCTCGGTCCACCGGGATAAATCTACGGATACGCAGCCTATTAGGTCTAAGATCAAGGGCTAAATCACGTTTAGCTATACGTTGTATATTGTATTGCACTACTCGTAAGAAACTTTATAGATAAGAATTAGCGTAAGAATACAGTAGTCTAAATAGCTCTATTTCTGATGGCGTAAGTAGTGCTGTCCCTTTCGCTGCGACGAGAGCCTGTATGTCTTCCACGCCACGTATGTTTAATCCAACTACATTGTATTCTATTTCAACCATTCGTGATGAGTATTGCAAGTTTAGGAGTGCTTTTTTGTCCATTCGCGTTGAATTACTTTTTAAGATATACTTATTCAAGGTGGCATACAGATCTAGCCAATTTGTGCCTCCAGTGATGCAGCATTTGAAGATACAGGTGCTTTTCCCTTCGCCTTCATCTCCATATTTTGTTTACTCATATTCAATACTCATATTTAACATGTCATCAGAATACAATTCCATCCCTATATCATCACACTGGCCGACTTTTAAACCCGAACCATGAATGCTCCGCCGATATGGATTGACTAAGAATCAATCGCTGCCTACAATCCCACGGGCACAACTCTTGGCCAAGCCATAAAAAAAAAAAATCCCTCCACAGCATCACGCATTCATACTTGGAACCTTCGCAATCTACACAATGCTGATATCCATGGTTACATAACAGAATCGGACATCCACTGGCCTAAACAATCTCCGAAACTGTTTTATGCGCAAGAGTGGCTCACCACTGGATTCGAAGAATCCGTCGTCGAGATATTAGCGCTTCTTCCTTACTTCAAGGAAGATTTTAGAGACTGGAATGTTGCGCCTCAAGCGGAAGTATTACGTTATCTAGGAAGGCCGAAACTATGTGGCTGTCTTCCTATGGCCGCGCACACAGCAAATCGATGCTATAATTTCGTTGGAGAGGATCAGATTCGCGCCGATCATGTGAGGTTTTTATCTGGAGGACGGGATGGAATGAACTATCTCTATGGCACGACTAACATTATGCAGATTTGAAGCTGCAGATTTGAGAATGCTGAATTGAAAGTTAATAGTTAGGAACCATAATCATACAAAACATGTCTGCTCATGACCGTTCAGACAACTACACGAAACTGGCAACACCAGCAGCACCCGCAGAAGAAGTTTTGAAAACCTTGCTTGGAAATCTTCATGATCTGGTATTCATACCTTGGAAAAACAAAGAACACAGTCCGATCTACACCCAACCAGGTCCTCCCAGGTCCTCCCCGAGTTCAACCTTACCACCCTCCAACAAATTCCTATTCGTCAATGAACTATTTTTCTGGGCCAACTAGAAGAATTGGAATAGAAATACCATATATCCTTATGATCTAAGACGGAATGTAATGAATTTGGGGTGAAGTATTCGCAACATCTATGTTACTAATGGCTGGCCTGGAAGACTAATAACGCTGGGAACATCGATATTAATAGACTACAACACACTATTCTGAAAGGTCTAGACCGTACTCGCGCACCAACCTCTCCGCTGCCAACTCCCCAATTAAATACCCCGTACTAACAGTATGACAATTCGGCAACAAGGGCACAACACTCAGATCCGCCACCCTTAACCCCTCCACACCCATAACTCTAAACCTTGCATCAACAACAGCCATCCCATCCCCATCCTTCCCCATCTTGGCCGTCCCACCAGGATGGAAAGTAGAAACCACGTTCTCCTGAATGTATGTCCAAATATCATCGTCAGACGTGGATTTCGGTGCCATATAAGTGGCGGTTGTATCTTTCGCGTTAGCAGGGCATGTCAGGAGGGCGTAGGAAATTCGGATCGCTTCTATGAAAGAGCGGCGGTCGAAGGGGTGGGAGAAGAAAGCAGGATCTATGAGGGGTGGGTCTGTGGGGTTGGAACTGGCGAGAGTGGCGGTACCGCGGCTTTGATTTACCATTCCAAGACAACGTGGGTGAGGTATGTTTTTGTTGGGTCGGAATTTGGTGTTAACGTAGGACATAAGACGGCTTGTTCCCATGTGGGTATTGTGGGTGTCTTGATGAAACGCTGAACGTCTATGGGGAGGTCTGCAAATTCTTTGGAGTTGTAGACGGCGTCTATATCACGGAAGAATCCTACCACGACTGTGTTGTAGAGGATGCTTAGAGACCCAGAACCATCTTTTTCGAATTTGGCACGGGAGGCTTTTATTACTTCCGCGTCCGCCCATCTGGCGCGGTCATGTTTGCCGTCGGTGAGCTGCACCGTGAGAGGAATGTGCGGGTGATCCTGGAGATTTTTGCCCACGCCGGGAAGATCAACAACATGAGGTATCCCATGAGCAGAGAGCTCTTCTTTTGCGCCAATACCGGAGAGGAGGAGCAACTTCGGTGTCTGGACCGCACCAGTGGAAATAATGACTTCTTTTTCAGCGTATTAGGCTATCTCCCCAGCCTGCACGCCGATCGTTTTCTTTCCTTCAAAGATTATCTTAGTT
Organism: Tothia fuscella; assembly: GCA_010583015.1. Taxonomy (NCBI): domain Eukaryota; kingdom Fungi; phylum Ascomycota; class Dothideomycetes; order Venturiales; family Cylindrosympodiaceae; genus Tothia; species Tothia fuscella. Next base: position 26,576 of record MU007141.1, read on the forward strand.
GCCAGGGCGTGAGTCATAATGGTCAAATTATTTGGTGGCTTCGAAAGGTATGCTGTCGCAGCTGTGGTTCTCTTTGCCATTGATCCTGTCGCAGGGTCGACTCCGTTGCCAATTGGGTTACCACTGTTGATGTCTAAGTTTGAAGGGAGACCAAAGTCCTCAGCGACTTTGATCACAGCCTCCATATTCCTCTCCCACACCTTTGGAACCGAGATTTTGACCGGGCCTAAGAAACTATGGTGTTCAGAAAAAGGGTTGACGTATTTGAGATGTTCTTTCGTGGGCACGAGTTCAAAACCTTCGAACCGTTTGAACATCTTCTCCGCGTTTCTGGCGTTGAAGAAATCATCTCCAACTATATTTGACCACTCGTCCCAATCGGCATTGGGTCCTCGAGTATAAAAGGCAAAGTTGATGCATGAGGAGCCCCCAAGACCTTTTCCCGCGCTATAATTGATTTGACGATTGAGTAAGTGCTTTTGGGGTATGGTTTGGTAGCCCTAGTTGAAATGGGGATGCATAATCCATGTTGTAAAGCGATCAGCGATAGGCCTCGAAGTGGGCTCAGTGTTCTCCGCTCCAGCCTTAAGAAGGAGAACTTGAGGAGCACTGGGTGAGTGTGCAAGACGAGATGCTATTACCGAACTAGCTGGGCCACCTTGGAGTGCTATTAGAACAAAGAGAAAAGAGTCTCATCAGTGGGAAATCTTACTGCCAACGACAATGAAATCATACTTCATCATAAATAGATATCAAGATTATGGATCACGACTGAGATAGAAGATTCTAATAGAGTAGTAAAGTACACGTAAAGAGGAGTTCAAAGCTAAAGTCCGTGCATGAAATGTAGGAATGTCAGAGTGAAAAACGAGGTCTGCGCATTGAATGACCGAGGACTCCAATGTGAAGCTACTTCATCACTATTTATGTTCCATACTCGTGCCCCTTTCACCCCAGAGTGTTCTCTTCTCCCTACGCTACTTGGCTTAATCCGGACAATGCTAAAGCCAGGACGAAGTGTATTCTTAGGACAGTTAAAGGAACATATTTGGAATGAATAGAATAAGCGAGGTAAGAGCTCTCAGTTAGGACGAGCGGGCTAATTTAAGAACACCAAGCGCGCATGATATTTGAGATATGAGGAGAAGTCCAGTCAGCATTTTTAAGAGTCTTGGTCGCAACCAGAAGGTACGATATTCTTAGCTTGGGGGCTGAAGTCCAGACGGATCATGGACTCGATGCATGGCCAACGTGCCAAAGCAGTAAGTAGATCCGGGATGTGAAGGTTCTGCTTACCCGTTTGAGGTCTTGCTCTTCAAAGGTACCCTTAAGCCACCTTGACGAGAAACGATATTGCTGCCTTGTATGTAGCCTTAGGCATAAATATCCAATTGGAACTTCAACATCGAGTGGTTTGAATGAAATCAACTTTCTTTAATCACAAATTCATAACAATCTTTCCACAAAGATGCCCAAGTTCTTTTGCGACTACTGTGATGTCTACTTGACTCACGATTCCATGAGCGTCCGCAAAGCCCACAACAGCGGTCGCAATCATCTCCGTAATGTTGTGGACTATTACCAGCGTAAGTAGAGCCGCTTGTTCTTGCAAGCCAAGCGTGAGAAATGTCAAATGTCAAGCCAAGCAACTGACATTTGCGGTTATGCAGAAATCGGACACGAGAAAGCACAGAGCGTCATCGATTCCATCACATCCTCATACGCAGACGCAGGCCAAGCTGCGCCTGGTGGCATTCATGGCCTCGTGAACCCGTCGCATACCGCATTTAACGCGTACAACCCGTTCGCAGGTATGTATTATTGCAAACAGTTATTTGATTTGGTAGAAGCAGCTACTAACATCAGCTTACAGGTCCAGGGAACGGGCCCATGCCACCACGTTTCCCACCACAAGGCGGTCGGGGAGGACCGCCTCCAATGCCATTCCCACCAAACATGCAAATGCCAGGTGGTATACCCTTTCCTCCTATGCCCTTCCCACCAGGTGGTGCAGGCTCTCCGGGCCAAGGCATGCCATTTCCCCCACCAAATTTCCCTTTCCCACCGCCTGGGGGTCCAACTGTGATGCCCGGACAGAACTTTGGACCACCGCCGAATGGAGGACCACCGCCGAACTTTGGGAGCTTTGGACTACCGCCGCCGATGGGTCGAGGTGCGCCGCCTGGACATTAGTATGACACGAACTCGAATAGGCGTGGAGCGATTTTGAAATGGGCTGTATAACATTGCATGGCGTTTCTGGGGTTCGAACAAGATGACCCTACTGGTCCAAAATGGGGTGTCCGTTTATTTGCAATACCCCTCACGTAGAACGGAAGTAGCACGGCCAGCAGAATATTACTCAAGTCAAATCAAACTTACTTTTAGGGTTTGTATTGATAACATTCCTCGACCGAAAACACCGTCTAGCAGATCCTGAAGTGAGGTAGTTCGAGCGCTGCTACGATTGTATCAAACTGTACAGAAAGTCTAGGTGTGCCTGGGATTGCGATCACTTGTGGTCCATTTGAGCCTCGACTCAATATCAGAGGGTGGGGCCGGAGTCTACATCATGGTGAACGCCTTTCTTCCAACACCATTTCTTGCTGTGAATCAAAGAATTTGAAATCAACCCAGAGTGTTGAGGTGCCATGCAGGAGTGAAATTGATGATAGATAATAATATCCTTCACTGCGTCGCTGGGTGATTGATCGCTTTCAGCAAATGGAAAAACGACACAACGAATCCCCCACAGTCATAAAAACACTGCTGTTCGAAACACGTAGCGATCATCACGGATTTCCCATCAATAAATAGCCTTTAGAGCAATTCGAAACACCACGATCATCACCGCACCAAAAGAAATAATGAAAAAACAACTAAGGAAGTGCGTTGTCGTAAGTTTGTCGTCCGTATTGTGCGCCGTCCGGTTACTCTAGGATGTTAGCGTAGTACCACCAACTGGACACGCATACAAACGCCGTCGCGCCATACATACGGCCAGTTAGTGCTCGGGCTTGTTTACAAAGACTTGCGAGTGGTTCTGGTAGAGCGGTGGGGGACGGGCTTGTGGCGGTTGCAGACGGGTCGAGTGCGGTTGGGAGCGGGTGGTGATGGTTGATGGAGCATGGGTCATCCGAGTTCTTGTGTGGTGCTTGAGGATATTTTGTCATGGATAGGTATGTCTCTTCAAATAAGACTGGTCCGGTCTGTTCTTCCTCTCGTTCATTCTTTCCCTAGCATTTAACAAATCCCTTATGGCGGTTCCGCTGTTTCTTGGTTAGAAGGAGAACGACTCTGCTCTGTCTCTGTCAGCTCCACTTACAAATGCCGGATAAATCAAGAAAATTGGCAGGCCAGTTTCCAGATAAGAGTTAGTAAAGCATGAGAACGTTTTTGACTGTTACAGAGGGTATTATCTTCAAATGGTATCACTTGGATCGGAAAGTAAACTGGCGTGGTCGTAATGCTAATAACTATGAGATATCCTTGAAGCGCGTTGTGCTAGCCATATAGTATTCGAGTAACTGACCTTCCACACCCCAATCACTCTCTATCTTTTAGTTGATGAGCTGTGTCTGAAAGTGGCATGCCTCTAATGATCGATTCAGTTCTGCAGTTTTTTCATTTTAATTTTGACCCAGCTGTCAGGCTTGTCTACTGCAAAGCGCCCGCGATTACGTTCTTGGTCATTACGTTAGTGTTGTCTTCATGATAGACAACACGGTTTGGCTAGCTCTCGAATATTCAGAAGTATCCATGGTTATACAATCGTGTATTCTACCGGTTTTCATAAGCATCCAATTATCAATGCAGTTCCTTTTGCCAGACTGAGCATAATCGATGTAATCAGAGATGGAGCAGTGCACAGCAGAATCATACGTGTTTGTCTAGACGTGTACCCAATTTGGGAACCACCGTGCTTAGAATAAGCTGGAAAGTCCTCGTATAGCTTGAACCTAATCTTTCATGGTAGAACCTCTGGGTAACTAGCTAAAAAGTTATTGATCGACTTCATTTTTGTCCCTGCCACTGACTTAGATTTTGCGAATGCTGAAATTGGTGATGCTCAGGACACCCCCTCAGGTGCCGGAACTTGGGCCATTGAACAGCAGAATGATATTCGCTTTGTTCGTACAGCACGCCCTCTTCTCCATTCTTAGGAAGGATCAAGAAGCTGTTGGATACAAGCAAATGCTACTAAGCACAAGGAGAGCAATGTTTGAACAATCCAATGGAGCAGTCCGAAAAATACGGTAATTAGCTAAGCTATTTCAATCATCACAATGTTGAAGCCCTATTATGAAGTCTCAACCGGTACCAATAGATGTACTCTCAGTACCGCAAATTCAGCGTTAGTTTGTGCCTTGTCTCCTACATAGTGACACCTTTCATCCACTCACATAGTATTGAGATGTGTGAAAAGCCCTCCATGATCATGACCTTGGACCTTTGTCCAAAGTCTGGTTCTTCAGAATAAAACAAGCCAACTCTTCAGCGCTTAATCAATTACTTTAGCAGTATCCATTTACGGCATTCACTCCCGTCCTCTTCATTGTGGCTTTCGTGTCCAGGTCGGTGGCTGTGAACCTGAGCAATCTGTCGTCTCTTGGCTGGGTAGTCATGCCCGTACAAGCACTCGAACAATTTGCAATTGCCAAGCTGTGGGCATGTTGGCTCAATGATGTGGGTTCTGAGACAGAAGGGATTTTTACTACATCTCGGATGCTATGCAAATCGTAGTGTTAGCCACGTGCCTCGGATATGTCGTGATACTATAACTTACCAAACAGGTCTTAATTCTGCCACACCATGGATCGCAGGCACAATCATGACCGCTGATTGTACATGGGCAATAACGATCGAAATCAGGCTCCAGGTTAGGTGTTGGTGGAGTCACAGCTTCAGCACTTGAATAGACTTGTCCCTGTGAAAGCGAAGAGCTCCGGTTGGAGTACTGGCGAGTTGAGCCTAATTGAATAGGAGCACTGGCCAGAGTGGTCATATCGTCGTCAATACTGCGGATACCTAAGCTATTTCTTGAGCTTCGAATATATCTGGACCTTGGGTTGTGCTCCATAGATGAATGCTTCCGCTTTGTAGCAGCAACGAAGGTGTTTAGAAGTTTCGAAGCCGGCCCGTCGTCATCACTAGATAACTCGAACTCCAGAGACGTGTTTGGATGTTCTATAATCACCTTTTTAGTGGTGACCGCCTCTGTTGCATTATCTCCCCACGGGAAAATGCAGTCGACTGTTGAAGAAGGTAAGCTTGGATTTAGCTTGATCCAATTCGCGAGCACGATACCTTGATCGTCCTCCTCATCAATAATCATATCTGGTCGAAGAACATGATCTTCCTCCTTATCAACACTCATGCCTGGCTCAGGTACACTGGGTTGCGCTGTGTGTCTTGTCGTGGCATCGCCAATTTCAGGGGTGATAGGCTTCCTGCCAGATTTGAACTCGTGCTGTATGAACTTGATATTTTCAGCAGTAAACTGCCTAACGACGCAAGTGCTCAAGACGTAGGATTTCCAGGTGCCGCGTTCTCCAGCACTTTTATGTCTATGAGTGAAATGTCTTGTCAAGCCAGCGATGCCACGATGATAGTCTTTGTGACTCTGGCTAAAGTTGCTCCCGCAAAGATTGCATTTCAACTCCACCCAGCCAGTTGTATTATGATAAGCAATTGCTCCGCATTCAGGGAGGTAATACTGTGCAGGCTGTTTGGAGACTCCGAGTTCAGCGATGGATTCTGGATGTGGTTGCACCAACGTGATCTGGCTGGAATGAGCTTCCCGAGCGATTGGTGGAGACGCTCTCTCCTGAGATTTTTCCATGAAAGCCGTTTCTAAGAGCACGTTAGGTTTAGCTGATGGCGTTACAGCCACGTCCAGCGGTTCAGAGCCTAGTAAGAGCGCAATGGGTTTTTCGTCTATAGCAAAGGCATTCACAATGTCCTCCACTTGTTGAAGTGACAGGTTACGGTAGAGGCATTTCGCAAAAGTGTCCTGATAAGTGACTGGAGGAGGAAAGATCTCTGGGTGCTTCTGCACAATATGACGGTTCAATCCAGTCACCCCTCCTAGAAAGCCTCTAGACCCAGCATTAGCACCGCAAATCGGACATCGAAGCTCCGCCCAACAATCTTTCTCGGGATCTTTTGCGATTATAGGGGCGAGTGTAGCATAGATTTGGGTATGTGATTCTGTGATTTTGAAGCTGTACGAGATCTGCGTGATGGGCGTGGCTTGCGCAGTTGTATTATCATGATAACCACGCTCTAGCTGATTACTCAATTGCTCTTCTGCTCCTGCAGCCGTTTCTGAACCATGATTTGTAGAGCATTCGCGGATCTCAATCGGTTGTCCTCCGGCCAGTAGTTCTTTGGCGATGATTTCAAGCTCATTCAGACCCCACTGTCGCTTGACACAAGACTTGAAGATATGTGCCTCATTGACTATAATTCCCTTGGTATGATGCTTAGCGTTAATATGGTTCTTGATCCCGCGAACACCGTTCAAAAACTCTTTGGTCATAGACTTGCTATTAGCTTTGCAGACATTACATTGAAGCTCTAGCCAGCCGCGTTCAGGATGTTTGACGATGATAGAGCAAGCTTTCAAAGTTAGGTAGTCATCGATTTGTCGCGTTTCGAGAGTTGGTTGTGTTGTAGGATTAGACCTAGATCTCGGGGCAGGTTGCACAGCGGGACTCAAAGCAGACCAAGCGGTAGGCGCATTTGAATGCGTGAGACTTAGTGAGGGCTTAGCATTCGTTGACTTGGGTGGCACTTCGCCTACGCCAGTTGTGTGTGGAGTCTGACAGCGATAAGATTCCTGTTGAAGGTCAACATGTGTAGACCGAAGCTGATAGGACGTCGAAATTATGTATTCATTCAAACATAAGAAAGTTCGCTGACACTTAGCAAATCATCTAGCACCACGCGATTGGATAGGTGCTAGTAGATTTGGACAATTGCAGCGATTGGTCCGTAAAATTCGATTCTTTGGATAAGTATGGAGAAAGAGAAACTCACAATTCTCCGCTGCTTGACACTTAAAGCTTTTTGTGCCTCCTCTATTTTCAGCATTTGAGCTTGCGAGAGCTCCACGGCTTGTTGATCTGCAACCTCGACATCTTCAATCGCGACAAGTACATCATCGATCCGAGCATCGTAATCGCGTTCTATCGCTTCAATCTCGTCTCGAATTTGCTGACTCTGGTCTTCAAGAAGTTTGATTTTGGTGGCTTTCCAGTCTTGTATGGAATTGGAAGCCATGTTCGTTCTGTTTTGTTCTGCTTGGTTTTCGGTTTGTCGTTGTGATTGAAGTAGGAACGGAGCTAGGAAAATGAGTGGTGGGTTGGAATTTTAGCGTGCATGTAGACGCGTCTGGATAATTTCCGGAAGTAGAAGGTACGATGCAGACCTGGAATAATTGCCACTTCGACCAGACCTTTAAATTATTATGCAGTGCTGTTTAATTCGAAGAATATACCCAGGGCAGGAACGAGGCAAGATGACAGATGAATTATGGCGGGTAACTGCTCCAAACGCGCCAAAAATCAAAGCTATCACATGACCAAACTTATCTTGGCTTGATTCTTCAATGGATAGTTGCTCGTGCCCGGAGTTGTCCGCACATATAACTGCACACGCTAATCAACGAGAGCTTATAGAAAAGAGCCTCTACTTTTAAAGTAGTTGAATTATTTACCACTTTGCAGATCTACACGCGTTCCGTACTGCAATTGTGAAGCAATTTATAGAGATTCAAAGTTCATCTTATCAAGCATACAGCAATCCTTAAGTCCGTTAAAGCTACGCAGCCAAGGACAAACATAAAGCTTATCAACCAACTCTCCTACCATTCTCAACTTCCATAGCAAGAGCCACTTCACTACCATCAAACCAGCGCAACTTCATCTTTCCAGCTGTCAGCGGGAACAGTCTCATCTACTGCCGCACAGCACCATGCCCATGATAATTGCAATCATGCTCCAGAGCAATTCTCTTCCTCAACATGATGTAATCATGCCCATAAGTGCAGTCGTGCCCTTTGGAGCATTCCTGTCCACTGAGAACATCGGGGCAGGTTGGTCTAATGATGTGGCTGCCGCTGTTACAGAGTGGATGATGATAAATCTCGGGATCCTCCTGTACAATTGTTAGTCACAAAGCAATAGGTACAAAGGGAATACTTACAGTACAAATCTCAATCCTTACGCAACAGCCATTCCGGTGACAACACTTATGCCCACTAACAGTGCAAGGACAATACCTCATAAAGTAATGTTCAGCTCGAGTGAGTCCGTCACGTCCAAGCTGTAAAGGGTTGCCATTCCCATCCAATTGGTCGTCGTCGATGAAATCCTTGACTGGCGGATTCACGGGATTGGTGTGCGAGTCCATCAGCCCATGAGCACAGGCAGAAAAGACTTGTCTAATATCAGGGTAGTTGATCCCGTGTGCACAAACCATGTGAAGTTGGAAAGCAGGAAGCCCATCGACATATTCGCCCTTCTCGGCATTACCACCGCAGATTGGGCAGCGTAAATCGATCCATTTGGCTGCGTAGCTCCATACTACCGTGGGAAGACGCGGATGCTTCTGGAGTGGCTGAGTGCCTGCTGGCGCGAGAGGGCGTGTTGGTCCTGATACAGTCACTGGTGCGGTCACTGGTGCTGACGTCGGTGCGGACATTGGTGCAGACATTGGTGCAGACACTGGTGTAGGCTTTGGTCCAAGCATTGGCGCAGGAGTGACAGAGACTGCCATAGTTTGAGTGGCGACGTTGTTTGATTGTTTCTGTATAACCTTCTGATCGATTGAAAATCTCGTCGTCGCGATTTGACGAGCTTCAGCATATGCAGTCGGGGAGACAACCAGGCTGCCAGTTTCGAGCACTTTGCTGTGGACATGCTGCCAAATGATCATGCGCTTGGCGAACTCGTCTGCTTGAGCAATAGCACGGAGCATCTGGACTGCACGCAGGAAGCCTGGATCGTCTGGTTTGGTACCCATCTGGCTCATGGTGGAACAGACCTATGCAGTATTAGACAGCCGTCATAGATGTACGAGGATAAATTGGATATTAATTACCATTTGTAGATGATCAATTTGGTTACGCTTCAAGTTGGGAGGAATGATTTTAGCGATATCCGATGGGAACATGGGAGCCGCGCTCACAGCAAGGCGGTCGAAGAGACCTGGATTCATACCGTGCTTGAGTGTGCCAGCATGAGATATCTGCGGCGCAGGTGTGACTGTGCCGACAGCTGGGTTGACACGCCTCTTCGGGGTCACAACAGGGCCGGGTGTCTGTGGGCCTACCGTGAAAGTACCGATAGCCGGTTGCGAGCCGCCTTGAGAACTACGTGTGGCCCTATCAGAGGGAAGTCGCTGTGCTTTTCTGAAATCGCTCGCGACAGGCGATGGCCCATCAGCAGGAAAGGACATGGTCGTCAAGTTGCGGAAAATATCGCCGCTTGCCCTACCATATTTGGGAGCGGGCAAAATATCATCGGCTTCGTCGTTTGCTTGAATGCGCTTGGCAACAGGAGAGCTACGGAGCTCGAACGCGTCCTCGGCAACTTTCACATCTGGGTTGTTGCGACACCCAGACATCCAAAGCAGCTCCTCCTGCTCCAGCTCTGCACAAACCCAGCAAGACACTTCCATCCAGCCGCGGAAGGGGTGACGGAAGTAAACTGGGCAACCGGTTTGGAAGACGCACAGCGTCTTGTCCACGTGTGGTGGTAGGTCAGCAAGTTTCTCTGGTTCTTGAGGGTTACCAAAAAGACGGCCGAGGCACTGCTGATACTGGGCGCCATCAAGCTTTGGTGGCCAGGGAATCTTCTTTTCATGAACACGATGCTCGTAAGTCGGTGGGCCCACGGTAGGGATGACGGAAGTAGAAGAAACGCGGCGTTGCTGAAGTGGAGTGGAAGCGGTACGAGTGAGAGGGAGAGCAGCGATGTCGATATCGGAGCATTCCTCTGGACTAAGCTCGGGCGAGTCCGGTGGGCTCAAAGAACCAAAGTGGTGAGGATCGCGCTCTCGTGCTGTCATCATGGACTCAGAGATGGCCGCTTGAAGTCTTGCATTTTCTCGAATTGTTTGTTGTCTAGTCTTCTTTGGACCAGCGGTTGGCAATGTGCTCTGTTCAGTGTCAGTGAGTGAAAAGTGCCTCTCCTGGAGATGACACAGAATGATTGTGGCTTCTGATCATGCTAAAAGCGGTCAAGCCTTTGAATTTCAGTTAGAAGCTTCGAATTTGAGGTATGATCTTTTAAGCTCGAAGCACTTTCAGATGCCCAATTATAAAACACTAATGAGAGGAACGAGGACACGCTAAGTATGGTCCGATTCGGATGGTGGCTGCGAAAGAAAGCGGTACTGACCTTTGGTTTTGGGGTTGTCACAGGTCTTCTGGATGGAGGGCTCCCGCTGACTTTAAGACACACAACTGTGACAAAAATGAGAAATTGGTAATGTGGGATTTTACAGCACGAAAGCTGCAGCAGTTCTTTCTGTTGCCAAGCTTCGAAGTCAAAGACTCCCTGCTCCTCGAAAGAGAGCTCACTCTTTGCGTTCTTAAACCATGACAACAAAGGAATACCGCGATTGGATATTTGACTCACTCTTGGAGGGGATGATTGTATCCGTCATCTCGGCATCGGCCTGCTCTGATTGCCTAGCTTCGTCGTAGTTTGCCATGATGATGGCGCGGGTAATGTGGTGAAGTGACTAGGCGGGATGTTGTGGGCAAAGAAATTGGGGCGAAGAGTGAACTCGTGGATACAGATCATTGTTTACTCCGCTGGATGATGGAGAAATGACCTACATTGAGGTTGTGGGAGTTACGGTGGCAACTGAACTGAGTAGAATATTACTTGCGGAATCCGACTGTTTGACATCTTGGAATAGAAGTCCAGAAATTCCCGGGATCCAGATCAGCAACATCAAAGATATCTCGAACATCGCATGATCTCCCATCCAAGGTAGTTGCCAAGTATGGTGGGCAGGATTGATATATCAGTCTTTTCCATGATTGAAGACAATGAAGATTAGTTCAGCAACTCTCGTGCAAGATCTAGAGCTCTGGAATGGTTCTAAAGCCATCGCACGCAGTCGAGCGTTACTACCTCATCGATTTCGACTTGTCAGTTGCCTTCTCAGTAATGGAATTCGCTTAATGTGGCATGAAAGGAAACAAAGGATTTAGAGGATAGAGTATTGTGATAATCGCAATGAAGAGTTGAAGAATCTCGGAAGATATTGACATGTCATGATAGCAGAGGTAAGAAACTCCCGAACAAGGGAGCCAGAGAGATTTAGGCACCAAGGTCTACTGATTTATGGCATCCGGTACAACTCTTTAAGGCTTCCGTCTAACTTGTATACTTTAGAGGCTGATGGACCCGGGTGAGGTAAGTAAGTTTGTGTTGTCACGTGTCGTACCTTCCAAATTCTGCAGCCATCCAAAGTTGAAACTAACACCAGCACGACCCAAGATCTGCAGCATCATGAACAGAGTGCCCCGAGCTTCGTTTACTGCACGACGTGAAAGTGTGCCGAAGTTGGGCGCTTTATTAGACTCACAGGAGATGAAACAGCGAAACAGCTACAGATGCACGATGGCTAAGAGGCGAGCACTGCCAACCTAACTTTTGCATTTGGATATTCCAGGTACCTACCGAGCCATCCCGCAAGATCGTACAGCTGTTCTGCTTATTCAAAGTACCGTCGCTGTGATTCTCGTGGGTCCTGGAGTGGATCATACTTAGTGAAGAGATTGGGGTCAGGAGGGTGCTAGTGTGGATTAGGGTTGTGGCGTTATGTCTCTTCAGCCTCGGGAGGGGACCATACCCTGTTTAGATGAGGTGGTATGATTGGAACTTGGATGCAGTAGTGTAGACTTGTTGGTTAGTTCTTGGCTTCGGACTGAAAACCATGCAGCTGTCCCGTTTAAGCTAAATAATAATGAGGGGCAGTAGCGGGAAAATAAAATAGGAGGTTTGAAGTTCGAAAGGCAAGTAGAGCAGTGTGGCAGCAGAGTCTGTCAGTCGCATTTGCATGAAGGTGCTGGGGATTAGGTCTTTGGATCTTCATAATACGGACATACGATAGGTTGTAGGTTATGGAATAAGGACCTATCAGAGAGTTTGGTCTAGAATAGAATTAGCCACTCCCGGCAGTGCGAGATGTATTGCTTCGTTGTCAATGAATCCGCAGACAGGGTCAAGATCACCACCGAATCCAATTTGGGATGATCCCCTTCATTAATTTTGTGAAGCTCCTCCTAAACTTCAACATCACTCTCCTTTTTATGCGAGCTGCTTTTGCGTTTTTTTGCCTGGAAGAAATCTCGCGAAAGTCTTCGCGTTTTGCCAAACACTCTACGAAATACCTTACCTTACTGCACCCTCTTTTTGCAGCCTGCATTTCCTCTCTCAGTTAAGCTACACGCCGCGCTTGTTTCTTGCAACTTCCTTTCCGCGCTGCACATCCTGGTCAATATCTTGCTGGCGTGTTATAGGGAAAGCTATTCAGAGCCAATTTCTTCGCCCGCCACGTCTTTGACTTTCTCGTTTCACCCTCCTATGTGCACACCGACAGCTTTCCTTTCTTTTACACACAAGTTTTATATCTCCTGATCACGACAAGACGCGCGCATTGGCCGCAGTCCCTTGTTCATACAGCATTACCATAAAATAATTGCAATTGCAATTGCATCGCAATGCCCTTCTTCTCCAACATCTTCAAGAGGGATGGGGCGTCCAAGGCACGGAAGAACGCCGACGCGAGCCACCAGGTAGCACCGCCGAAACTGAAATGGGAGGAGGCATGGTCCCGCAAAGATGTTACACCAGAGGAGGTCTACGAGCTCATCCATGAGTGCACGCAGGAGATGAAGTCGCGAGGTAGGACAGCAGCCCTGTGACACGTAAACAGTGGAGAGAGCTAATCATTTATGCCGTTATAGCACTCGACATGCCATTCTTGCTGCTTCCATTCCGACCTGGTGCAGACTCGGTAGGGTCAAAGAGCTTCATTCGAAACTTCTTTAGGGTGCAATATGAGAACACATGGCATGAGAATAAACATGTCATTGAGCAGGAGCTGCGCCTCCTGGACCCAATGGTGAGTCAATTGCGCGTCAATGGGTGTCAGGCTTGGCTAATACAATGAACAGGTCCTATGTAGCATCATGAAATGGTGTTGGAGTAGGCTACCAGGTGGAGTGGTCAGTTGGGAGACGTACGATCTTTTCCGCGTCGGTGAAATTGGTGAGCTTTTCCATGAAATCACCGCTTTCATCATGGCTAATTGAGACTGTGCAGATTCCAAAATGGCAAAGAACGCATTCACTGTTTTCATCCCCATGAGCAGCGAATCCGACGCACGGAAACGCATAATTTTTGACTTTTTCGACCTTCTCGCGGCCATTGCCGCGCGCGGCAAGACGAACGGACTTGGTGGGCGCAAGCTGTCGCGAATGGCAGGTTGGTGGGCATTCGAGCATTCAGACGGTGGAAAAGGGTTCGACGGTGGTTATCGCTCATGGGCAAAGTACGTTTCTGTCAACTGTGATGGCACTATACCATTGCATCATACTAACCACCAATAGCTCCGCCGACGCAACAAGTCATTTGTTCTTCGCATACCTCCGCTCACTATCTCCAGAAGCGACGGGTGGTGTCAGCGGCATATCCCAGTTACCACGATCGTTGCAAGCCCTCCTCTCACAGACCGAATACCCTCCGGAGACACCAACGCTAATGCTGATTCCTACAACGAAGGTGGTCATGATTGTAAATTCAGTATCTCCTACGCCTTTTGCGCTACTACGGCGGGCGCGAAACTTTGAATATCGAGATGACGACGAAGCTCTCCAGCGTTTTTCCTCCTATGAGGATCCAGTCAAGACTTTAACAGAAGAGTGTCGACGTGTCTTGAATGCGATTTCATCGACGAATCAGTCAGTCATCCCAAGTCAAGGAAGCACCGGAGGCGCTGTACCGGAGGGAACCTGGTCAAGATTCGAGGACATGGGTTTCTCCAACATTGACGCCAGTTTACAGAGCCCAGGCGATCTGGCCACTACTCAAAATCCCAACGGACTGAGGAATCGTGCAACATCTCAGGTCGATGACCTAGGACGACCTACAACACCTTCTTGGGCAGATTTCCTTTCCACTGGCTTTCCAAACGATCGCGCTCCTGGTCTCCTGCCACCAGACAAGTCTCTTCCCCTCCCGCTTCAGGAAGCGCGTGGCCATAGCTCCCAGTCTCATGTTCGTGCCGGGGCGCAAGATCATGATCTGGAACCTGGTGAGCTTGCGAGCATCAATAATTTCGATCTGGACGAGACTTTTTGGTGGGTCTGGATGACGAGCCTCGCGGGCGAAGAGACGCCGGAGAGAAAGGCTGTGTTCGGTCGATGTGCTCTCATCGAGACACAAATCCAAGGTGCTCGATGGCTCGTCATGGAGGAGCAAATTAAAGGTGCATCACCAGGTCAAGAAGAAGGCGTTTACATCGCCGAAAAGAAGAGCAGGTTCAGCTGGACAAAACGTGGTCGAATGAGTCGGAAGAAGACGATTAAGAAACCTGCCAATCGAAGGCTGGCCGAGGAGCCGTACAATCGAGATACGAATGGCACTCCAGCAAGCAAGATCGGCCCCGAACAGCACGCCAAAATTCAGGCGGCTGCCCAACAACTCGCGCGTGGAGACGGGCCTGCAGATAGCGGCGTGGACGGTCAGCGACGTTCTAGGAATCAAGAAAATGCGGCATCCAAGACTACCAGTATGCTAACTCTCCAGCCTGCGATTGTTAGTGAAGCCGCTCCTGCCATGAAATGGGCCAAAGATTTCGACAAGGCAGCAATTCGTGGACAATACCTGGGCAATCCGTACGCGGGAACTGGTAGATCTCAAGACGACTTGACTGCAAGCACAAGCAACGTAAATCTAGCATCCTACGTAAACGGTGGCTCGTCGCGCCATGAGCTTTCCAATCGAGATCTTCCGTCTCTGCCAACGGAAGCGAAGGTAGGACCCAGTCCTCCAGCAACTCCACCCCATCAGTCGAGTCACGAGGCCACACCGGAATCTTTGATCATAGCAAATTTGGACGAAAAGCCAAGGGTCGAATCGCCTAGTCAGCATCCGGCCATGCGTACGATTGTATCTTCAAAGACGCCCAGTCCAGAAGCCGACAAGAAACAGAAAAAGGAAATCAGTGCAAGCAGTAGCGGTGGGCTGAAGAAGCTGTTTGGGAGGAAGAGAGTTAGCCAGCCTGCTCCAGTCGAAAAGGCTCCAATCGAAAAGACTCTAGCCGCTACTGTTGCTGCTAGGAAATCACAGTCCCCCACTAAGCTCCACAAGCCTCCACCAAAGCATACTCCAATAAGCATTGCGCAGTATAAGGAGCCCACACCCGAGCCGTCCATTGCTAACAGCTCCCCGGCTCATAGCTTTAAAGGTCAACATGGCATCTCTCCTTACGAGCATGATTACGCCCCTCGAGCTCAAGATCTTCAACAAGAAGGCTCTGTCATTGGTAGTCGCGAGCAAATCGCTGCCGATGCCGAGTTCTCTCGATTCGATCAAGGACCTCTTGACGCTCCAGCATTTATTCCGAATGAGATCACTCCAGATCATTCTGTTGCAGCTACATCACCTTCGTTGCAGCAGTCCACCCAATTTGACCGCACTGCTGCACCACCTCAACCACAGTCTGTACAACCACCAGCCCAGATATATGAGCCACAGGCAGATAATGAATCAGATGATTCATTCGATGCAGAACCTGCTCCAGCCCCAGTTGCTTTAGCTTCTGATCGATGGGCGCAGATACGGAAGAATGCTGCTGAGCGTGCTGCTCGCATGAATGAAGAGAACAACAATCGGAGCAGAAGTCAAAGCGGGACTAAGACAGATGATGGAGAGACTAGTGGAGAGGAGACGATCGAGTCTCGTGTTGCACGTATAAAAGCTCGTGTCGCTGAACTCACAGGTACGGCCAGAAACAACTTGGACCCAGTTCACCACGCTGATCAAACGATAGGAAATATGGAAACACCAGCTGCTGCTGGAGCTGTCCGACGCTAGCAATGTTGAAGATACAATAGCATGTCAGTACATAGACCACTTATTCACATGAAATACTGACTGCGGCCGCAGAAGAAATGACCATGACTATTCATGGCTGCATGCCCAACGGCCAGATCTAGATACGAAGGGAGCCAAAACACCAGAAAATCGATTTCTGTCGCGTTCTGTTTGATACACCAGGCTTCTCCCGTACTAATACCGTTCTTTGTTTTACACACGGCGTTTCCTCTATGATACCAGATTGCTAACACTTTTACTTGCGCGGACTGGAGTGGTCTGTGCTACACATCTTGCTGTTTTTCTTTTTTTTGATTTTACATAACGGTTTTTTTTTGATTTGCGAGGAGGTTTGCTCGGTTGTAGTAATAATTCTTTTCATACACGTTGGTCGAGACCGGGCCAATGAGGCGAGGGAAAGGATGAAGTGCTGGTGGGGAAGAGTTTTATATACCCGGCGTTGTTTATATTTTGATTTTGATAGAGGGGACGGTTCTGCTCTTGTTTCTTTCACCAGAATCACTGGCTGGAATATGTTGGTTTGCGATGTTCGGTGGTTTGAGGCAATTCGGTGATTCATTAGCAATAGATGCCTGCCCGCTCCCTTTCGTGCATACAAATTCGTTTTTTACAAGCAAATGTGTTGTCTTGTGAATTCGTGATGGGGGAGTAGCTATCAGCTGATGGCTTTGAATTTGCTCTCTCTCTAATGGATTAAGTATATAAGGGATTGAGGATTTGTTTTCTCTATTGCGGTAGTGTATTTTCAATGGTACTGTTAATCAATCGTCCCTGATTAAACTTGGAGCCCACCCGTCTGTCACCCAGGCGACCAACTAACGAGTTGAAGTCTGTTACTGCATACAGTGGAGTTCTCAAGGCTGAGGCCGTGGCATAAGTATCCATGTGAGCCAGGTTTGGAATCTTTCGAGCACGGAGAGTATCTACTGTTGCCAAGGTCGAGCAGATTCAATGCAAGGACGTTTACGTCTGGTTCGACGATCTACTGGGTAATTAGCCATAAAGGAGATATATGGTGGTTCAGGGCAGGGATGGATTGCGAAGGGTGGAGCGGACGGCGATACGAATTTATTCATCCTTCTTCTATATGCAAGGTACACGGGGTATAAAATCCAAACGCTGTTCCGCCGCCCCACCAAGTCCATCACTCTATATATGAAGGTATTCAAAGTCCAAACCCAATATACCAATCAATAAAATCATGAAGAAATTTCCAAAGTGTACAGTACAGGGAGAGGATGAAAATATCCACCCCTCTGCCACTACCGGTCATGCTGATGATGCTGAGAATGCCCATAGAGACGTGCTTCCGGTCTAGAGTTCCCAGTGTTCACACCTTTAAGCTCATACCAGGTCTCGCTGATGCTCTTCTCGATATTGATTTCTGCTTCTTTGGTCTCCGTGAAAGTGACACGCACTTGTTTGCTTATACCCGGACCTTCATATGCTTCTGGTAATAGTTCCGTACACGAAGCGCCAGAGTTGCCCAACTCCTTTGGATTAAGATGCGTATGCCCAGACGTTATTTCCGTGTAATTTCCCACGAAATCTGGTCTCAATGTTGGCATACTTTGACTTTGAGCCGTTTGGGAGATTTTACTATTTTTACCCTGCTTATTGCGGTTGGCGTGAGAACCGCCGTGTTTGGATTTGCTGCCCCAGGAGGGGTGAGAGAGCATCTTGCGGAGCAGGGGACGGAATGTTATGAAACAGGCTGCTATGATGCCGATCGCTGGTTCCACGGTCGACCAGATGGCTATGTCTACGGATTGGTAGAGGAAGTCGTCGAGACGAATGAGTCCCATTATGAAGGGGAGACGAATCAGTGTTGCGACGCAGCCACTAGTGATATAATTAGCCATATGAAGATGTGACGGGAGCGTGGTAGGGGACTTACAGCCCTGCGAAGGCAAGGATGGCAGAGACAAGCCGTCTCTGTCTGCGAGGCATATCGAGACCTTTGACGATGAAGAATGGGAGAATCCCGAAAGTCCAGTCTGCTAACGAATTGATTGCTGAAGCGGCGAAGCTTGTGGCTAATACGATTGTTGGACCCAAGCATTTGCCTGCACTGGGATCGACTGGTATTTTCCACCACGCAGATATTGGTTTGCATTGAAAAATTGCAAGGGAGAAATACGCGCCGCCGAATCCAACCGTCCCAAGGAGTATGTACCTGATGGTCCAGATGTGTATGCGGTTGGTGGCCACCCTAAGTAGGAAAACAGCAACGGATATTTTCAACATTGAGGTTGCTAAAATGTAGAATAGTTCGCAGTACCACCAGAATTGGAGAGCAGTCTGAGCATCCCATGGGTCTAAAGCCGACATATGCTTTCCGGTCCCATACATTACACCGCCTACCTGACATACGACATATGATGTGAAGAAGATCTATCAATGTTAGTACTTTTCTAAAATGTTTGAAAGTTTTTCATATTCACCAAAGTCAAGACGATTAACCAATCATCCAACCCGAACGCACGCTGCATAATAGCTCTAACATATATTCGTATGCCCACCGCAAGCCATGTAAGAATAGCAAATGACAGTCCGACCGCCAGGACTTCCTGACTGCGGTCTTCCTTCATAATGATACTACCGCATTGAAAAGCAATGTAACAAAGAGGAGTCCGCCCAGCGGATAGGTCTTAAAGAAAAAAATGAATAAAAGCTTGCTATTGACTGGAGGCAAAGACGAAATATGACCCAAAAAGAAGAAAGCGCGGCGCGTGGCCGTGCTACCTTGTATATATGACGGGACCGGGTCGGACACTAAAATCCATTGGACCTGCACCAACTTTCTTCTCGGTAATACCAGCGAGAGACATGTCAAAAAGTACACGAGTAAGCTCTCTTTAGTCCCTAGCAAGGGCTACAACCCGTCTGGGGCCGTACATGGTTCGAGCAATTTAAGCCTTCCAATCAAGGGCGGTGTCGCTATGGGATGTCCAGGATGAGGTCTAGGAACAGGGAGCATTGCAACCATGAGTATCTATACAGAACCTGAAACATTGTTTGCCTATTATGGCTGCCTTTGAATATGTGTGCCTAGGAGGGTCGGGTACTGCCTCGGAATTTTAAGCTCACCTTTTAGAAGCCGCGGCTTTCTGTAGGCACCATCGCCTGTTGGTACGGCAAGAAAAGGTTTGCGTGCAGAGTGTTGAAGTTTCTTAGACTCTACAAAAGGAATTTAATGCAAATGTTGGAGTAAGTCACACAACACGTGGAAACTCTAGCGTCTTCTTGGCAATACAGAACTAAGGAATTTACGTTGGGCCAATGAACCTCAACTACAATCTACATATATATGGGAAACATCATTTGTGCACGCGTATGTATCGTCTGGGTGAGCTACATTCAATAAGACGAGTTGGTAGGAGCACACCATGCAAGACTCCGTGCGCCCTTTCTGGTTATTTCTAGATCCAGATTCTGCCAAATTCAGGCCACCCTTCCACAACGGATTATAAGTACTTAGGACGCTTCTCAAAGCGCTTCAGGAAAGGAAACGATTTATTAAGAGAGGCAGATTGCATTCCAACTTACAATGATTCAGCTTGTTCTGCTTAATCCTAGCCAGAATAATGGAGTCCATAACGAGCTACATCTTACGTCTACTGTTAATGTCGTTTGACAGCGGCAACACATTTGCGGCATGTGCTGAATGGCAAAGATGACACTCTGGATCTTCCCACTTTCATTAAATATACGAGGTATGCAATAACCCTAGTAGTACACATGCCGGTGCATTGGTACCTATGCCGGTGGCCGTGGATCATCGTTCGCATTTGGCGGCTAAGGAACAAACTGCTGTCACACCACGATATATGTGCTCACGCCATCACGAGGCTTACAGATCCTACCGTTCGCTTGATCGTAAGATCCTGGAAATCGATGCTGACTGCAATGAAAGCATCGTGGTTCAGAACGAATTCAGGCCTTCTGATTTATAACCAACATGCCTTCTTGACACTATTCGAACTTGGCTAGACTGAAGCTACCCACCGCCTTTGTTTTGTTTTAGTATTCGGTAGGAAAATTGATAGCTGCTATGGGTTCTTGATATGTTATATCATTATACGAAGCAAAAATAAGGCTGGTATGATAGCGATCGGGTGTGCAACTGGGCGAGACCTAGTGCATAGCTAACTTAAATAGCGAGGCCAACCCTTCGACACGTACACTCCTCTACAAGTCTCGGGCGAGCCCTTTGAGCTTTTGCAACATCTGCGCCAGGGTTAAAACAAATAAGTCGTGGAATTAGCATCCACCAAAATTCCCTCACTTGTCCAATGGATGCATACCTCGTAGTTGCAACCCTGCAAACCACCCAAGGACATTCATCATCTATTGTTCAGATTACTGGTCGGTAATCGTCCCTTATTGGATCACAGCCTGCCTTTTATATTACCAAGCCTCTA
This sequence comes from Tothia fuscella, assembly GCA_010583015.1. Classification (NCBI taxonomy): domain Eukaryota; kingdom Fungi; phylum Ascomycota; class Dothideomycetes; order Venturiales; family Cylindrosympodiaceae; genus Tothia; species Tothia fuscella. Next base: position 47,145 of record MU007141.1, read on the forward strand.
TATCCTAGAGCGCCATTTAATACCATCTCAATTCAGCTACATGTGACCCTATACCATACCCAGACGCCTGACGGCAACAACGGCAACAATATTGATATGAATCTCTATAACCGAATGCTATTATGATTAAAAAGAAATGGCCTGTTTCAGCCTTCCCTCGCCTTTTTGCCCACTCCGTCCTTGTTCCTGAGAAATGTGGATCTCTCAATTCACATTGATTGCGCTGTCCACCATCTTTGGTGTGCTCACACTCGCTGAAACGATCGACCACCCCGTGCGCTGTCGCTACGTAAAGGGGGATGCTCAGTGGCCGGATGAGGGGATCTGGAAGCGGGAGTTGCCTGGTGTTGTGAATACGCCTGTAAGGGTGAATGCAAGTTCCACTGATTATACTCTGTTTGCGAAAGGTGTGGTGGATGTGCAAAATGCTGTGAAGTTTGCTGCAAAGTATAACGTCCGTCTGACTATAACGAATAGTGGCTCTGATTTCCTGGGTCGGTATGTAATCGACTATTCCTTGTTATATGCCTTCCCATTCTCTTTTATTGTTCTGCAAGGATAGCTCATTTCATACAGCTGCGATGCAGGAAGCGGGCTCTGGCTAGCAGTTGGCAACCTGAAGGGACTGCGCGTACATCAAGATATCCACGCAGCATACGAAAGCCCACCACTGAATTACTCCGCTGACCCAGTATCAACGGCCAATTTCATCGGGCCCGATCGCTTTGACGACGCGTACGTCAGTTTCGGGACCGGTGTCACGGCACAGGAACTCAATGATGCGCTCGCGAAATCCGGACTCTTTGCCATAGGTTCCGCATATGGCGGTGTGAAAGTCGCCGGGGGGTATTCTCTTAGCGGCGGTCATGGTAAGATCATTTCATACCCTTTATCGTCACACTAATACTCTTCTTCAACCTAATACTCATGCTCCTAATCCTCGTCCTACTTACAAGCACTCATACCTAAAAACCATGCCAAAACTAATATCTACTAACCAAGCTCGCCCCTACAGGACCCTTTTCCTCAAAATATGGGCTCGCCTCCGACAACATAATATCCTACAAACTCATAACCCCAACCGGCTCCATCCTTACCGCCAATTTGAACACAAACACAGACCTATTCTGGGTCCGAATCTCCAGGTAAGAAGCATATGTTTCAAACCGGTCTTAGTCAACTTGCTAGACATGGACTTCTGTCAGCGAAGCCTTATATGATTGCGGTTGACTATTGGCGAGGGCAAGAACATATGCTTTTCTTCCTTCCTGCATACACTTCTGACCTCCGTCTTAGGCCCTCCGCGGCGGCGGCAGCGGTTTCGGCATCATCATCGAAGCGACCATGAAAGCACACCCTACACCACTAATAAGCATGATACGCTTCTGGATTCGGACTACAGACCCTAATGATATGGTCTCGATATTCGGACCATCCGCTTATATCATGGGGAAGTTGGTTGAATTGAATAGAAGAGGAGTGCAGGGATATTTTTATATCTATCCCAACACGGTGTGGGGGTATTTCCTCACTGCTGATGGAGATGCCGGCATTGAGACATTAAAGAGGATGTTCGATCCGCTATTTGGGGACATTGGCGACGAATTCGAGGCCACGATAAATAAACCAATAGTAACCTACGCCAACTTCGATAACTACAAACAATTTTTTGATTGGAGGTTCAAAGAACGGATTTCCCCCTCTGGTCTTGAGCCCGCCAAATCAAGAGGTCTATCGGCGTTGGATAGTAGACTCCTGGGGGAAGAGCATTTGAGTAGTAGAGAGCTGGCACGGGCTCTAAAGGAAGCCATGCCCACTTCGCAGGGTGGGCAGTTGAGGGGGCACCTTGTCGGGGGTGGGGCGGTCGTGAAAAGAGGGGAGGAAATGGGTGCTGTGAATCCGGCGTGGAGGAGAGCGTTTGTGCATCTGATCGCTAGCGGGTCAAGGCCGAATGCGACGAGTTTGAAGGTTTTGGCGCCGGAGATGGGGTGTTATCTCAATGAGGTGGGTCTCTCTTCAATACTCTTACCCTTCTTCGACTCATGAAAGCTAACGCGACTTACAACCAGTGCTCCCCCAGAGAGACTCACTGGAAACAAACAATGTTCGGTTCATCCTACAATCGTCTTTACACCATCAAGCAGAAATACGATCCGAAAGGTGTATTGTGGTCGACTCCGTCCGTAGGCGCTGATGATTACTTCCTGGACGGGCACAGGTTATGCAAGACGCCACCTGATGCTGTGCAGTATAATCCCTATGGGTTTCCCCCTGCTACTGACAACAACGTCACCGTTTCCGGGGGACCTGGATATTCGAGTTTGCCGGCGAGTCAGGAAGAAGCAGAGAGGGAGGGGCCTAGGCTTGGGACGTGGAACTGATCTGTGAATTGGAGAAGGAATGTAATGTATTGTCGAATCGATGTGTACATAATGCGGAGATTCCAGGATGTACATCTTCATGAACATCACTTACGAAGAAGATATAACAGTTTGCATCAATCCCGCAAGGACATTGTTCTCCCTAATTTCCCCACCAAAAACATATTTCGGGATCTGATACTCCACCTCCGGCGTCCTCTTCATCTCTTTTCCTACCTCTGCCCCAATGAGAGACGCGTAAGAATGATCCAGAAAATCCTCGAGATTATACCTCTCCTTCGTAAACGGCTCGCCGATGATCCGAGCCAAACTCGCAACATTAGGATGGTAATGATCCTGCAGAGTATGAATTTCCCATATGGAACTATCAATTGCGTTCGTATTGAGCGGATCTTTTTCAGTCATGATGAATGGATCGGCGAAACCCTGGGAATGTGATGAGAATTTCTCGGGGGTGGTGCGCGGGAGGCGGTGTATCATGAATGTACATTGAGAGTGCAGTTTGAACATGTTGTAGATCCACGGTATAACGACGACAATCCCGGCGGGTGGAGCATGCAACGCCAACCGCGCCAGCCTCTTGATAAAACTAGCAACCAGGGCCGCAGGTAAGTGCGTCGACGCCATGAATGTTTCCAAGAGTCTAAAAAATCGCGATCGGTGCTTCGAATGCAGTATCGATCCATCCAGTAGGGAATACAATTTCGTGTAAAAGGAAGGGTAGTCTAGATTCCTTTCTTGCATGAGATAAAAGAGGCCGCTGAGAGACAGAAGAGATGTTGCTCCGCCCAGGTCAAATGAATCGCTCAGTTGGTCCATCAAGAGAGTTGGGTTGTGGAACCAAGGGATTACTGTGGGGACTAGGGATGTGAGGATGGATTTGCGTTGGTCCTTCGTTAGCGCCGGGGAGGAGAGAATAGATAGCCATGCAGCTTGAGCATCCTTTTTGTGGGACGAGAGGTTCAGGGCGGAGTGTTTGTTCTTTTCCTGGGAACTTGCATAGAAGCTTGTGAGTTTGGTCTCCTCGGTGGGTGGGGTAAGAGAGAGCAGGAGCTGTATGCCGCTTGCTAGAACATTGGCGTGGTCAGGGGAGTCTTTGAGTGCGAGGCTACATTGGATTAATCAAGTGCCTTTGCCTTTGAATGACGTTGGATGTTGGAGGAGAAGGCATACCTGATAAGGCCCAAAGTGTGGAATCTGATATCGGCATATTCAGAGAAATACTTCCCCTCAAACTCTTGCCGTAGAGCCAAATGGCCATTCAAAACACTATGCACAACCTTTGCGAATGTGCCGTGCGTCCACGCATTCTGACCTCTCTGGTTGACCTCCTCCCTGACTAAGCGCATCAACAGGGTCAAAGCGGTAAGACCAGAGGCCTCACCACCCAACAAGTCCAGCAACAGGTCCACATACTCATTCAGTCGTTCCGTAAGCCATTGCACAATGACAACCTCAGCTTCTGACATGCCCTTGGCCTTGGCCTTGCTCTTTCTCATGCTCCCTGAAGCATATAATCGGGCGTAAACTCGACATAATGCTACGCAAGAAAGTATTCCTGCATCCGAACTCTCTTTGGCGGTCGAAAGAAGGGTAACTATATTATTGTAGTGTTTCCGTGATTCGAATATTTGATTTTCGAGCTCTAGGACGCGGATTTCTTGGTTTCCTACCTGTTTTGACTGTGCCTTTGCTGCTGGTCTGGTAGGCTTTGAAGCTCGTTTTCTTTTTTTGCCGGCCGTGCTATCCATTTCTAAGTACGGCATTTTGTTGTCTGAGGCTTGCTTAGCAATTGAGGTTCCTCAATGGACAAAATTGAGTCACAAAGGTGGTTTATTACAAAATATTTCTTGAACATCAAGGTCTCACCGATTTTGATTTTTTCCGCGACTTCCAAGTCGGCAATCGGAAGTCAACGCCAAGACATTTTACCCAGGCCGATCTACTCCGTAAAGCTCTTCCGCAACACTTCAATCGAACAGCTTTCCACCCTACCCATACCACCCCCATTACATCAAGACAATGGCATCGCGACTCGCAAGGAGCGCTGTCGGTACGTCCCTAAAGCCCCCCTCTGCAATTGACCCCCCAATTAGACCCCCCAACTAAATGCTTCACAGGCGCAGCACGCCTCCGACCAACCCTCCTCCCACTACGAGCCCTCTCATCCATCACAAGCACCCTTCCATCATCATCTCGCCCTGCTTCCTCCTCCTCCTCCTCCTCCTCCTCCACCACCTCCACCTCCGTCCCCGAAGACCCTAAAAAGAAAGCTCAATCGATCCTCGATTCTCTCCCCGGTTCCTCTCTTGCTTCCAAAGCGGCTATCCTCTCTGCCGGAGCGGGTGTCTCCATTGCGGCTATAAGCAATGAGATTTATGTTGTCAATGAGGAATCCATCGTTGCCTTGTCGCTTTTGACCATCTTCTGGGCTGTGGCGCATTATGGGGGACCCGCTTACAAGGACTGGGCTGAGGGACAGAACGCTAAGATGAAGGGGATATTGAATGCCGCGAGGGAGAACCATACCGCTGCTGTTAAGGAGAGGATTGCGAGCGTCAAGGAACTTGGTGGAGTTATCGACATCACTAAGACGCTGTTTGAGGTGTCCAAGGTATGATGTTCTCGACAGTCGAGTTGAGGATGAATTGGTCCGAGTGTGATGCTGATATGGGCTTACTATAGGAAACCGCTAAGCTCGAGGCTCAGGCCTATGAGCTCGAGCAGAAGACATCTCTCGCTGCTGAGGCAAAAACCGTCCTTGATTCCTGGGTCCGTTACGAGCAAAGTGTCAAGCAAAGACAGCAGCGTGAACTGGCCGAGTCTGTCATCGCCAAGATTGAAAAGGACTTGGAGAATCCAAAAGTTCTCAAGCAGATTCTGGACCAGAGCGTTGCCGATATCGAGAGTACGTCAATTCTTGGACCCCATTCCGAAGTGTTTAGCTAACAACTCCATAGAAATTGTTTCGCAAAAGCCAGCTGCATAAGGAAATAATATTTTCTTGATTCATAGAGCACTGGGAATAAAGACTACACCAGCCTGTCGCCCAACAAACCATCAAACAATACAATGTTCATATAGTTTCCTTCAATCGAGAAAAACCATGCTTTCTTCTCTTTTCACTCGCCTATGCTTGAGAGGGGTCTGGAATTTTGTGCAAGCCTACTGTGGATGTTGGAGGGCCCGAGGCCGGAAGTGACTTGCATCCATCTCATCTCCAACACTTTTTCATATTGAGCCTTGATACCAGTACCAGTATAATACTGACCAAATAGCTACTGGTGGCTGCGTCCAGCTTAGTAAAGTAGCATCATGTCCTTTTTGGCCCACTCTAGCCAAGAAAAATGACTGTAGGTGCGTAGATCGCGCCAGGGATAGGTAAGAATGCCCCTTTCCCAAAGCACCATCACTTCTTAGTCGCACAATCCAGTATCGGTCCAAGGTCATCCATTCAAAGATCACTCTGTGGGTCCTGAAACCCCAAGTATTCCCGATGCAGCGTTTATGACACCAGTCTGCGAGCTTGTGGTACATGTGTCACGATCTACGTCCTTTTTGATACAGCTTTGATCCCAATGTGTTAAACTCAAAGCACGCCCTGTATTCCTGTTCTTCTTTCCTCTCGTTGGCTTGATCGTTGCTTGCCCCAGTCTACAAGGCTGAGCATTTCATTACCTCGAAGCTGGTGGCTCTCATCTACTCCACATATTCCACTCATCATCAAGAACGTCCTGCTTAGAATACCCTAAAACCCAGTTCGGGTTCCAGGCTTTAGAATGATTTCAATTTTCAACGAACTCCACACGCGAGCGTGGCTGTTGACAAGGCTTAGCGTCTCATCCCCGCTTTGTTCAGAGCTTGGCGTACTACCCTGTGGCTTGCGGGAGACCAGCCAAATGACAAGACGCGATCTTCTGCCCAGAAGATTTAGACTCCAGTCAATACAGCAATAGAAAGAAACGGCACTTCAATTGCTTCTCCAATCTGTTTACGGCTTTGTTAATCTCCAAAATAATCGCTATCCTATAGTTCTGCTCAAGGTGACGTCGAAGCGCGTTTCTTGTGAAGCCATCCATAAGCTGCGCCCCGGTTGCTGAGCTGCTCCCATGCCCCCCATGAGAAGAGCTGGACTGGCTCTCTGTGCACACGGTAGGCCGCTGGGGGACTGAGAGGGAATGACGCTCGCCGCGGTCGGCGTGCCAAATGGGCTGGTTGTTTTTTGTGTGACGCTATCCATACAAATTGCTGCGGTTCGCTGAATAGCTTTCCATTCTCTTTCTCCTTCGTCCACGCTTCCACCTGTGTTTATATCCATTCCCTCTTCTCTCGAGACTCTGTACGGAGAACTTGCTGCCGACCACCCCATCTCCGATAATTCCTCTTTTATATGAACCAGCTACTATGGGTCTTAATCAGACCGATCTCCAGAATGGTGTTGCGCCTCCAGAGAAAAGGCATAGAGCCGAGGCAGCGCCCAGTAATTACATCCTTCAGTGCTAAGTTATTTTCCAATACCTGACTCTTCTGTAGTAGCAGCAGCATTACCTGAATACAGACCAGACCTTCAAGCCATCCTCCACCGTACCGACCCACACGTTGTCGCTCTCCGAGATCACTCCGTAGATTCGTTCAATCTCAATAACCTCCGTTCAAATGCCGCAATTCCAGCTTCTCCGTCCACAGATCCTTCGAGTAGAGCCCCCAGTATATTCAGTAGTCATCCTTTACCGAGCACCGTCCCAACTCACCATGAGACGGAGGCACCGCTGCCGAAAGATGTAAAAGCGGGACCTACGTCTTCTTCGATCAACGCAACAGACGGATCCGACACCGACGACTTCACATGGAACCAAGGAGACCGGTCGAATCAGTTTCAGTGTTCGAGTGCTACGGAGTATGCGAGAAGGAAGTATCGAAGGAGACGCGATGAGATTGTGGTGCATCAAGGTATACCATGTCAATCCAATTCCACAGGCACAGAAGTTGACTCAAACTCTAGAGAAAGTCGACCAATCACCGAATCAAGATGCAGCTCCTTCTTTTACAACTGTTTTGTCCAGCGCACGTAAATTTGTGATATTCGTCCTCGCACTGCTAAGTCTCATTACCATCGTCTTCACCGCATACGAATGCTGCATCTTCAATGCCACCGTTTTCGTTGAGGTCACAGCGACGAAACGACTCCTTTGCTTATCCATCAACTTCGTTGCTCTATGCGCATTGGTAGGAATGCTCGCGGGAAGAAGAACACTTGGAGAAAGTTTTGGGGCTTTCATTTCTGTTTCTATTATCGGCGTAAGTGTCAAAACGTATGTTTTTGGGTAGTACCCATCAACATCCACTCTTTTTACATTCCTCTCTGCTGCGGCCATTGTATAGCATCTCCTAGATTTTTTATCCTGTATGTTGGAAACCACATGGGGCGACCAGTCTCATACTGGGGCGTTGATCTCGATGTCGAATTCCCTAGACTCATGCTATTGTGTTGCATATCCGGTTGGCCCAAAGGAAAAATAATCAGGTTTTGAAGGCTTCCTGGGGGCTCTATGAGAAGATGAACCCGAGGTTTTGTTCGACTCCTAGAGATATCACGATCTTGGTTAGGTCTTATTTCTGATTGAACTCGAAATTATCCTAGAATAATCGTTATCATGACCCTTCGATCTGTCGTTGCTACTCAGATTTACCTGCAGCTGAGCGCGTTAGAAGTTGGCTGGAATTTGTAGACCTGGCCCGCGCCACCCAAAATAAATTCGTCACACAAAACTCTAAATAATCAAAAATCACCACAACAGCCACTGTAGCTTGTTATAATTAATTCAAAATGTTTCGAAATACCCTTTCACGTGCAAAGACTCCTCCTAACAAAATACTACCTCTAAATAAGCACTCTCACACGCCGTAAAAGATGGCTGTAGTAGGCGTTATATACTATAACCGAGACTACAATATACCCACGTTTAAAATAGATATAGCTACCTACTTCAGCCTATTAAAAGATTAGTTAAATTAGGCTTTATATAATACTAAAAATCCTTATATCGAGTCCTTCTACCGCTTTTATAATCGCCCTAACTCTAACTCTAATCTATAAGGTTAAAAGTATATTCTTATAGCTATAATAGTACGAGATATAGAGAATATAATTCTAAGAGAAGACCCTTAGAATAAACTAATATAGACGTAAGTAGTAAAGAAGGCTAGATATAGGCTAGAGATAGTATTAGAAAAGAGAGTTAAGAAAGAGTCTAGTTTCTTAGATTATTATAAGTATATCGCTATATAAAAAGTTAGACTACGCCTATAAATAAGTTAAAGCGATATAACTTTACTAGGGCGATACTTAATATTAGGCTAAATAAGGAAAATTTATATAGAGTATTAACCCTAGATATAATCCAACCCTAGATATAATCTATAAAACGTACGCGAGTCGTATACAATACGCGTTATTTCCGATAATACTACCTTAAGGATCCAAAAAATCGTCTAATTATAAAATTTAACTTATAAAGGCTCTTTATACTTTAAAAAATAAAGATTTTACTTCTATTAGAGCTACTACTAACTTCTTTAAAGTTTTAAAAGATACCTTATTATATAGATATAACGGAGGCTTAACGTAGTCTATAAGCTACGAAATATATTAGATTCTTACTAACGCGGAAGAAGATACTCTTATTCGATAGATTAAATAATATATAATTACTAGAGCT
>MU007142.1:1396-46318 GCA_010583015.1 Tothia fuscella
ACTACTATAAATACTACTATAAATACTACTATAACTATACTACTATAAAAATAGTACCCTAAAAGTAATAGTATAGGTAATTTATTTTAGGTTCTAGTATAAGTTAGCTTTTAATATATCGACTCTAAACTAGAACTAATACTAATACTAAGACCGTCTCGACCCGTTCGGGATACTTCCGAACTATAGAAAACCCTACTTATAAACCTAACTATTCTAATAAACTCTACTCTCTTAAATCTAACTACTATTATAATTTCTCTCTATTCTTCTTTCTTATTTTTTATTATTATCCTATCTTCTTATATTAATAGAAATAAATACTAAACTACTTATAACTAAAGTAATATATCTATAAGAAGAAGATATAGTTAGTAAATTTAGATATAGTATAATCCTTTTTATTAGCTTATCTATATTTAAACTACTCTATATACTATTCTACTATTTCTATATCTTAATTACTTTAATTCTATCTTATTATTATACTAAGTATATAATTCCTCTTTATTAATTTCCTCTTACTCTAAGCCTTCTTTTTTCTTAAAGTATATCGCCTTCTATATTCTATAGATAATTACTCTCTACTACCTAAAATCTTTTATCTTATATTATTCTATAATATTAGAATAAAAGTATATATAGCTTAGTAGTAAGAAATTATATATATAGAGAATACTAAAGGCTTTAGACTATTAGAAATATAAAATATAGTAGACTAGTATAGAGATCTAGGTAGGTATTAGCTAGTAGAAGAAGTAAAGTAATTAAATACTAATTACCTTTTTATATATCTATTTCTTTATCTATAATTAATTAAGATATCTATCTAGAACTAATCTATATTACTATTCTACTAATAGTAAGACTTTAAGATAATCTTAGACTTATTATAAATAAGCTATTTATATATTATTTTATATAAAATAAAAAATAGAGATAAGGTAGAAGATATAGTCTAATAGCTATTTACTAAAAAAATATTAGTTAACTAGTAGTTAGATTATATCTTAATAAGTATTATAGTATATAACTTAAGATTAATACCTAATTAGTAGATAGGTCGCGCTATAAAATACTAGTTTACTATAACTCCTTATCTATTAGAAAAAGTATTTTAATAAATAACTTTAGGTTTACCTTAAGAATACTCTTTATAATACTCTATTAAAATTTTTAACTTAAAATATATATAACTAACTAACTAGCAATAATCTTCGATTTATAGTTATTTTTGATTCTTTATTAAGATTACATAGATATTAAATCCTCGCCCCTGCAAAACGCGCTAAGGAAGACTCTACTTTAACTGTTAGTGGGAAGTCGACCGCTTCTTCATCCAGATGAGCGCTTTCTCGCAAAGGGCGACCACAGCTATCAATTGACCCTCATGTGGGTCAGTCTCAACATATTTATTCTTGCGTAGCATCGTGATTAGCATTACACGAGTCACATTCTAACGTTAGACCGAAATTGTTATGATACAGTCCAAGGTGGTATCTCCTAAACATATCACGGTCTTGTACTAGATTTCTGATCGATTAATTTCTGATGGTATCAAAAAGCCTAAGAATCCTGGAGGTATCCCACTTTTTGTTCGCATATTTCATCGTAGTCAACTTCAAAACGTGTCAAGATTATATAGACCCAGGAGCATATTTAGGATTCGCCATTTAAAAGGACTGCAAACCATTATTATAGCATCATTCTGAAATTCCAGCCCCGGGGGATCTGTGGTTTTCCAGACCATGACAATGGCATCATGAATATGGCATCATGAGTGCTGTTATGGTCGAACCAGCGGACTTATTGCGGGCCAGTATACTCTCTACGCAAGTCACACCCTTCGGATTTCTGTAGTTCTAAGTTCTAGTTCAAAAGCAATCAGACTCGTCAGATAATCGCCTCAATGTATGAAGGTACTATATGACAAGAGTATGGAGCAGTAAGTAACAGGCTTTATCAGGTCAGCGCAGGTTTCTCAAGTAAGTCTCATCACGGCCACATCTGCAGGGCGTGGATGATCAAGCCCGGATTGTTGTTGGATGAGCTAAGTGAATAGTCTGGATAGATCTTGATAGTTTGAGCGGTATGCCTTTCTCAGTGCAAGAGCTAGAGAACTTTCGAGGGATTGTTTTAAAACTTTCGACGGCACTGAGGAAAGAAAGCGTGAATGGGTGAAGTGTTCACATTTCCGAGCATGTTTACAAGAACGAAGAGTATGTGTGTATTTCGGTATCAATGCCTTCAAAGAAAAATACTACCCAGAACCGAGTGTGCTCAAAAATTGAATCGAAATCTTTACGGCACTGTAACGCCGTTTAGATGCCTCGAGATTGAAAGCGAAAAAGACTAAACCATATCATCCAACTTCTCTCCAATCATAGCAACTCTCCTTGACTCTTTCTCCCTCGAACTCTGTGCAATCTTTGGTGGTCCACTCAAACTGCCACCCTTCGCGCCGGAAATCGAGTATGTCTCCAATTTTGTCGTCCCTAAAGGAAATGGTCGAGATATGACTGGCGGTACTGTGCGTTTGGTTGATGATGGAGGATGCTGCGCGCCAGCGGTTGCTTGAGGAAAAGTAGGCATAGAGGATAGGAGATGCCATTTCGACTGTCGTTGTGTCGCTTTTTGTGGTTGGATTTTGCGGGGCGGTTCCGCAAATGGTAAATCTGAACTTGATTCACGATTGGAATGCTTGGTTGACGAAGAGAGGGCTGAGAGGCGAAAAGACGACTTGGCCGGCGACTTCACGAGGGTTGAATTGGTTGCACTAAAGAAGTTGTTAGTTTCTGACTCGATGGGTGAGGCGATGTGATTAAGAAACTTACACAGAATCATCGGCAGATCCCTTGCGACTGAACAGAACTTTGGCTTTGCTGCCCATAGATCCAAACCAAGTGTTCGACCCTGAAGACCTCTTGTGCTGAGTCTTCTCAAGCAAACTGGGAAACAACTTTCCAAGACCCAACCACGCCAACCAACCGCGATACATATCCCGCGCATCACACCCAAGACCAAAGAACGCAAAGACAACGTAGCCCTCTGCAATCCATGAGTACTTACCCCAAGGGGTGGGTACAGCTTTGGAAGAGATCAAGATAGCCAGATCCCAATCCGTATGGACTAGGGACCATGAGTAAGGGTGAAATGGCTCTTGTCTATGATCGAGAGCGAATGTGAACAGTTGAACGAGTTGGGCGGGGAAGAGGAGAAGAAGAACAAAGACGGCCATGATGAAGAGGCGTAGGAAGCGAGAGCGCGTGGTCTTGTTGAGGTGGAGAAGACCTGCCGTTTGGGCGCGGTAGCGGTAGAGACGGAAGATTACTAGACCTGTACAAGAGCATTAGCATCAAAGAAGAGTTAGTTCAGATCGGGGGAGGAACTTACAAGCATAGTAACAACTGACCAGAAGCAAAATTGGGGGCCAGATGAAAAGCAGCACTATGGTGACCCAAGACCTATCCAGGGTGACGTCGCAACCAGATACACCAACGATGTTGTATCGCCAACTATGGACAACATACAACACCACCATAAAGAAAATTGGCAGTCCGAAACACAACAACCCATCCATAACGAATCTCCTCCTTCTATCCGCCGAGCTGGCATTGACAATCGTCTTTTTCGGATCCAGCACCCTAGCCAATGCCTTCATAATACATAGCACCGCCCCTGGCAGTCCTCCGATACTCCCACCCACAAGAAGACGGACTTGTATATCGCAATACCCCTCTCCTTTCCACCAGCCTTGCATGTTATTGCGTGGCCAGATGAGAGCGTTGAGGAAGTTGGATGTGTTTAGGATGATGAGCCAGAGGATGAGGGCTGAAGAACCGATGTTGCAGTTGCGAATATGCCATGATATAGGAGGGATGTCTAGGAGGATGGCGAAGAGGGAGAAGATTGGGATGATGATTGCTGCTGTGGTGAGAGGGATGCTTGAGGTATCCATGGGGGCGCCAGGTGGAAACGGCACGATTGCTGTAAGCATGGTGAAGGGGAGGCGCTTGTACGAGAGTGATTGAGTGTGAAGTAGAAGATGCCCAATAAGTTGAGCTAGTATCGAGAGGTAAGAGTTCCTGAGAAGAGTTCGAAATCTCTCAAGTAATGCAATATTCCAGAGATTGAATGTAAGAGAAGAAGTAAGAAAGAAAAAAGAGTTGATAGAAGAACTTGAAATGTCAAAAGTTGAGGTGGTAATTCTCACTCCCTCAATAGTCAATCAGGCCTCTCTCCTCTCAATAAGGTAAGTCACAACTAAGTCGTTATTGAGTAGAAGTGAGCCATTGGAACAGATTTACTACCAGATATTGAAGCCTTAACAGCTGTTCTAACACAGGACATATGATACATCCTTCTAATTACTTCTTCCTTGTTGGTTAGATGCGTGCAAGTCTTGCTTTTGAGAGACCTCCTACCGCATTTGGGTGTCAATAGGAAAATACTGGTCACGTGATGTGGTTTTGATAGCTTTTCCCTACAACTCAAGGATTGATAATAGTGAACCTTATATCATGCTTTGAGAATGGCGGTGCTGAGGTATTTGGCCATACGTGTAGAATAGTTGAATCCGTTGTGCACCACCATAAGTGAGAGAAAAGGCTGTGCAATGTCGATGAACAAGGCAAATGCGACAAAGCTGCTACTGCGCGCTTGGTAGATCCAAGCCAGATAGCACCGTCCAGAGATTTTGTTGTATATATGTTGCTAGTCGATAATGTCGACGATGTCGAAGCAATCAGTCTATGCATCTCCACCCATACGAACCAGGTTGGATATGGATCGACAGCGGGAGAGTCCCAACTATTTGGTATTTGTTACCGAGAGAAAGGATGTCAAGAACTGCACATACCAAAGAGCAGTCGCGAATGCAGGTGATACTGCGTTGTCAAGAGAATCTTTTCACATGTGATTGCGCCCACTGCTCAACAATTCGCCAGGGCAGACGGGATCGCGGCTTGCCCTTGATTTGAGAGGAAAGCCGTAAAATGCTACCGCATCATCACTCGGACTGCCATGATGAGCGCATCGCTCAGGTTCTAGCCAACTGCTAACCTAATGAACCTTCCACACTTTCCCCTCCGTCGAGGCAGCACTTTGCCTTCGAATAGAGGAGGTCGAGCCAGGTAGAACTAGCCACGCAGGTTTGGGAAAATTGGGCACGCGAGTTGTGCAATGAACAACACGATGGCGGATGAAGTACCAGGAATATTCTCTACGCCGTCCAGTCTCGATGGTGACAACGCTGGAAAGACCAGAAGTCCCCGCAAAATTAGTCAACTTCATCGTCGCTCCAGTGCCGACTTTCTAAATCGTCGGACAAGTTCCAACTCAAGTTTGCGTGGAGCGTTTTCTCGCAACGAGAGGAGGGTAAATGCAAAGAAATACTCTGAAAGATATCGGGTTTTACTGACAAGCGCAGCTTTCACGCACGTCGGCTGACATACCTCTACCTCGCATATCTGAAAATGTCTTCTATGATTCCGGAGAGCCGGCGCAATGGCATTCGGCGTCGCTGCTCTTTGTCGCACTGCCTGCATTTGCAGGAATTTTCTTCGAGAATGGAAGTCTGATCATGACTGATGTTCTTATGCTCGCCCTTGGTTGCTTATTTCTGTATTGGTCGGTCAAGTGGCCGTGGCAGTGGTATGTTGCGGCCCAAGCCATCAGTATTGCGAATGAAGACCCGGACGCAGATGATGCTATATACGACGAGGCGAGCGACGAAGAAAGAGAGGATGGTGAACCTGTGCAGAAAGAAGCAGAATCAATCGAGAACATGGGGCTCCAAAATGCACGAAATCAGATGAAGCACGATGCGGCAGTAAAGACACTCCAGTCTGACGAGAATATGGCATTCTTTGCTTGCTTCTTCAGTCCAGTGGCGGTGGCATACCTCCTTCATACCATTCGCCCTTATCTCTCACGGCCTTCCGGTGGCATTGTATCGAATTCTAATCTCACCCTCTTCGTCCTTGCCGCAGAAGTCCGTCCCTTCCTTCACCTTTCTAGCCTGATCGAGGCACGGACGATGCGACTACAACGAGTGGTCACCTCATTTCCCCGTCCGGTAGATAATAAGCAAGATCAGATTGATGCTCTGACACGGAGGGTCGAAGAGGTAGAAGCTCGCACTACCTTAGGCAGCCCTCCCAGCAGTGACAAGGACAGGAATGTATCGCTTGATCCGTCAATTGAGAAGAACGTAAGACAAAGCCTACAACCTCAGCTCGATGCACTTAACAGAGCAGTGAGAGGTTATGAAAAGCGAGCACGAACGCAAGCCATGGTCATGGAAGCACGTCTACAAGACCTGGAAAGCAGACTCAGAGATGCTCTCTCACTTGCAGCGGCTGCATCGCGTAACAACCAGCAGAGACCGGGAGTATTTCTATTTCTTCTCGATCACTTGAGTAATCTGATGATGGCACCATTTGAAGTATTCGCGAAGCTAGTCTTGTGGCCGCTTCACCTGTTGGGAGAGTCTTACCAATTTCTTTTTGGTCCGAGGCGGAAGAAGAGGCGGGCAAAACCCCTTCTGGTGCAAGATCGAAGTTGAGATTGGATCAACGCTGAATGGTACCAACATTGGGGGCTTTTTTGGTTTCTGTGGTGTCACACTTACGGCCATCACGAACCCATTGGATTACGAAGGAATGTCTTTAAACCAACCGAACACTTATACACGCTACAAAGCTGCCGTGCAGGAATACACCTAAAGACTCCACAGATCCTCATATAACCGTCCAGGTTCGTTCCTCTCATCACCTTTCACTGGATCCAGTTTACTAATGTACATCTTCCGAAGAGACCCATTGCATAAGCCAATTAAGTCGTTAATAGAAGGCTTGAATCAATCTAGCACAGTGTCATTAGATCCAACTCAATGCCTCTCTTTTTCTGTGGATTTGATATTCGCACTGGTTCAGTTTTGAGTGATTCCAAGCCTTCGGCCTATATTGCTATCTCATCACACTGACCACAAGACTCTTGTTGGTGTTAGTCTCCATACTGTTCTGCCGAAGCATTTATCTCCGTACCCCACACTGCCCCACACTGCCCCACTTTGACGTCTGACCTTCTGGTTCTTGAGCATCTCGCTCCATTCAGAAGCCTCATCTACTAGACCGCAAGTCTTCATAGGCGTGTTTGTCGTTACTCATTCAACATGCCTCTTGAGTCCGATCTCAAGTTGTCCAGCCCCAAATTCTCTCGCGATGCCATCCCAGATGCAACCGCGAAGCTCAATGAGCACCTAATCAAGATGATGGACGGGATGCCAAAATGGTACGAGGTATTATCTGTTAGGAGCCCAAGACATTCAAACGCACGACTCATCTTTATCTAGGTCGGAGCAGAGCGATACCGTCAAATGAGATGGAACAATGAAACACCTTTGCCTCGTCCTCCTGTACTTGAAGCTGGTATGGACTCGACGATCGCCTCTCGCGGCACAGGACGTACAATTCCACTGCGTGCATTCTTGCCACCAGGAGGAAAAGAGAAGTCCAAGGGGACGTTCTTGCACATACATGGAGGTGGCTGGGTACTGCAATCTGAACGATACCAAGATGGGTTGTTGGATTTCATGGCACAGAAAGCTGGATTGTCGGTTGTGAGTGTAGGGTATAGACTGGCGCCTGAAGATCCATTTCCGGCTGGCGTGCAGGATTGCCAAGACGCTGCCGATTATCTGGTCAAGAATGCAGAAAAGGAATTCGGAGCACCATTGAGTTTCATGGGCGGTGAAGTCCGTAGCCCCATGCCTTTGTCCTGCATACACCTACTAAACAGACGTAGTCCGCCGGTGCACACCTCACAGTCCTGACCCTCCTCTACCTCCATACAGCACACCCGACATTCAGCCTGACTGGTGGCCTCGCTCTCCACTTCGGCGCCTACGATCTTTCCAGCTTCCTCCCCTCTGTGATGAACTTCAAAAAGCCTCTGATAATAAACAACGAAATAATGACAGCCTACCAGAATGCTTTTCTCCCTAACACAACAATCGAACAACGCAAAGATCCCTCTATATCTCCCCTATATGCGGATTGGAATACCATTGCCGAAGAAATGAAGGAGAAGACCGGGAAGGGTTTGCCTAGGGCGCTTTTCACTATTGGGACGGAGGATCCGCTGTTGGATGATAGTCTGTGTATGTGTCTGAAGTGGTTGGGCGCTGGTGGAGAGGGGATTTTGAGGGTCTACAGCGGGGCGCCGCATGGTTTCATTGGGTTTGACGAGAAGTTGTTGGTCTCCGCTGGGGAAGGCATGAAAGATCTGGAGACATTTTTATTACATTGTTTGGCCGAGGCGGGGAAGTGACGGCATGCTTGCTAAGGGTAAGATATTGTGTATTGCGTTTTTATTCTGATACTCCTCATGTTTTTTGGAAGCCGGATGAGCTATCGCCGGAATTTTAAACAACAATCTTAATATTAGCTAGACTAAAATAAGGCCAGTATACTAACGACTCCCGCCTTTAAGTAGAATATCTATTATATAAGTAGATAAGTATACTTAGTTAGTTATGTTAGACTTAGGTCGATTGAAATACCCACGAATCCTAAAGTCTACCCGGCTTTCAATAAACGTGAGGCGTAGCAGATCAGCGTACGAACTCTTGACAGTTGCACTAAGTCGACACTACTCGACAAAAGCTTGTGACAGAAAGCCGTTGATGTGAACCACTTAAGAATAACAACGCTGCTCAATCCCATCTACGTATCCTGCCGACCTCCAACTCATTCTAACCAAAGAAAAGGCGAGAACCTCTGAGTATACCAGGATAACTAAGAACCTATACACCCAAGTCACTAATTCTCTCGCCTCTTCGGAAAAAATTGTAAAATCATATTACTTGAAGAGATGGAAGTCCTACGATAAACACGCACAAATGTTTGCAACTATTCCCTTAAAACCATGACGCTCAGCAGGCGCTAGTGCATGATTTGACACAATAGCAAATGCCTGATCCAATTCTGCTTGCAAAGCATTCAATCTAAGCTGCATAGCATTGATGGTATTGATGTAGAGTACCATCTCGAAACATTGTAAGATGAATATAGTAAAGCCTAGAGCGATGGCGACAATGAGGGCTGTCATGTAAGACGGGCGTCTGTGAGATTGTACTCGCGGCCGGGGAATTACAGAGGAGCTAGATTGGTCTGAGGCGATGGGTTGTGCCCGCGGCAGGTCAAATCTAGAGGGGCCAGCTTTGTCTGAGGCCATGGCTTGTACTCTCAGGATGTGAGTGCGACGAATTGTGTCGTGGAGGAGACTGGACGCTCGACGAGCTCTTCGCTGTATGCGACGCTGCTGAGAAGCAGGGATCGGAAAGGTGGATGGTCGTTTAAGTTTGGGCGCCGGTGTATTTGTAGCTTGCGGCTCCGATTCGGGCGTAATTACGTGACTTAGACCTGTATCAAGCTGTATTTCCATCATGGATGAGGTTGATCGACTCCACGAATATGCCGCGGGTGACGGTATTTGTCCTATGCTGTCCGAATCCGGACAAAGCATTTGAAATGAGGGTAGAATAAGCAGCCACGTAGGTGGACAAAAAGCGCTGCTTCGAGTTGGCCGATTTTTGAGAACAAAGCCACACAGCTTGGCATATCCAAAACCACTTGGTGAGCTTTTGAATCTCCTAATCTTCCTCCTCATTTGAGCTTCCTATTTCGCCAAAGCTGTGCCGTTTCTTCAGGTTGGAGTAGTGCGCCTACTTCGCCCACATGTTTAGTGCTCCAGTTGTTCAGAAATCCGAATCCTTGGTAATCGACCACATCTTTATAAAATTTAGCTTGAAAATGATTTTGCAGAATGCAGGCTCGCTCGTCCATCGTCTGAGCTAAACGTAGTCTTGCGACGTCTTCTGGGGCTAAGTTGTCCATCTCATCAATGGTTGCCCAAGAAGTATCGAACTCGGCAACCCATAAGCCTCCAGTTGACGGCCAAGCCACCTTGATCCAGCGTTTTTCACTCATTGTGATTGCTGGCTCGTCTTCTTCAGTCCATATCTCGCTATAGCCTCTTCCCGTTGCAGCTCTTTCGAGCTCAGTAACCGAGGAATGCCGTGCTTGATTGTCCCACCATTTGGCCCCAAGCAGAAGCAAACGTTGACAGAACGCATCTTCCTTTGCCTGGTCCTCAAAGCGTGTATTTGGTGGATTAAGTGGTTCGAACCCCAGACATCTGAAATCCATAGCCTCAGCGTCATCCAGAACGATAACACCACCGCGTGCTCGCCAAGCAAATAGGCTGACTCCAGTGTCCCCAAACCTTGTGCGAATCTTTGGGTCATATGGGCATCTTCGGTGTCTAGCAAATGCCTGAGTTGTTCTTGCGGGCTCATCCTTGATTGATCCTATGTATCCAAGACGGGGAAGCCCAGATACTGAAAGCATACGTGTAACCCGAATCCAATACGGTAAAAATGGTTTGGAGACAAATTCTCGAAGTCTCGCCCAGTAGGGAGGAGGTAAAAATATCACAGGCAGACAACTACAATGTGGTCAAACACTTTCTATACAGAATATGAGATGGGTATACATGATCATGGTGATTGTTACTGCGGTTGTGATAAGTTGAGCTTCATGAATCCAATGCACGCCATCAATGCTGTTGAGAAAGGACGACTTCAAGCAAGTAGCGGAATTTAGAAAGAACTCATCCATGACACTGATGGTGAGCTGGCTCTCAGTGTTAAAATTAAGCGAGCGATATTGGTATTTCAGCCTTAACGGCTGTAGTAGCCTCCACATTCGATAAGAGTTCTTATAAAGTTCCTAATATACTTATATAAGCCAGTTCTAGTACATCAAAGCTAGAAAATTATTTCTTTCCTAGAGGTCGAGATAACACTGTCTTTGTGGTCGATGTTCCTCTAAGAGCGGAGCCTCTTTAGTCGTTGTGTTGACGGTTAACACTAAGAGGCTGGCCAATTCGACCCTGCTACAATCGCAGAATCTCGATTGCTACTCGCAATTATAACTTCGTAGTTGTCATCCCTCCGGACGTTAGACCGGACTCTTTCGAATTGGAAGCTTTTGAGCACCTAGAAATATGCAAACGCCGACTCTAGAGACAACAGTGTTGCTACCTTTGATCTTGCTCTGTGACTAGAGTCGTTGAATGATCGAGGGAGTTCGGTAAAGACGGTCAAAGTATCTCCCGTACACAGTCGGTGCGTTCCTATTGGCTCCGCCGCCATCTTGACTTGGTTCAAGAAACATTCATTACAGCGCATTTCTTTCCACCACACTTAACCAGCAATGATTTGAGCTTTCTCCAATATCTTACACCTGTTCCCTCGGGCCTTTCCACATGTATTATGTCAAGTCATTACTCATGTTTTTAGTTGCTGGCCTGGCCAGAAATGCCACCACTACCTCAAAACCTGGTGGATTCGTATACCTCGAAGCCTATAGTCCTCAACTATTGCCTAAGGGCCTTCTCCCGAGCCCAAGTGTTTGACGACTCTTTATTAAAGAGGCGATCAGCTGTAACGTACATTATGTATTTCAGTGTGAAGTATGGACATGTTTTCGAGGCTTTGTTTCTAGTAGGAGAAGCACAGCAGTACTATCCACACAGGGCTCGTAAAGACGGCCAAAGTCAAAGGGGTATCTATTCAATTATCTAACAAAAGTACGGCACTGACATGATTACATCAGAGCCAGGTCCCTAATCCTTCACGACAGCCTCAGCTGCATCATCCGCGATCCATTGACGCCTCTCAGATTGAACCGAGCCTGATCTGTCTATCTTTACACAAAGTCGAAAAGGGTTTTCTGAGAAAGTCGAAGAGAAACGCTATCACTAAACCTCCCTAAACCTCACAAACCTCCGATCAATACAATAATAAAACAAGTGGCAAATTGTTCAGCAAGTAACGACGGGAATGGCTGCTCGAGCATTATTCGCCCCTGCCATGGCTGAAACCTGTTGGAGTTTCCTCTGCTGCTCCTCTAGCATGCGCTGCTGAGCATGCACTTGCTGTTCGTGCGTGCCACGGTTTGGACTGGCTTGGATCGCGATGCGGTACTTGATATTCCAATCATCGTACGGGTCTGTGTAATATACATCGGCTTCTTCGTCGGATTCAATGTCGTAATGACATCGCTCCCGTTCCCGTTCGTCTCTTGCAGAGGGTGCTGGAGACAATGGCGCATTTTCGAAGTCGTCCGGACATTTGCGCTTCAAGCCTCGTCGATCGATCCACATGCGTCCCGAGCGTCCCGTTCGCCGGCGGAAAGCACCTTGCGCCCCATGACCAGCGTCCATGGCAGAGTCCGCGTATCGAATTGGCAGCTTGAGCGCGGATTTCTCCTCTTCTGGAATTGGAGTTCTCGCGCCATCAATCATGTTGGTGTCCTCCCCCTCAGAAAAACTCGGAGGAGGCGTTGGTAGAGATTCGGTAAACGCGGCACGAAATGAATTACCCCGCCTGGACTCATTGTCCATTGGCGGGGTGATAGGTCTCCAGGTGTCATCCACCCAGTCATTGTTCCAGTTACGGTGTTTGGCCATGCTATCTTGGATGATGTTCTGGATATCTGCGTTCTTACGGTTTCTCTCGTCAACCAACTGAACGAGATCAGAATCTGGTGGGCGCCCATCAGCGCGAATGGTAAGAGGAGCTTTGGGGACCATCCCTGGGCCCATGGCACCACGCTGAATGATGGCTGGATCCAGTTTTGGCGGCCTCGCCCTAGGTATTGGTTTCTGGTTGATAAGGTCCTCGTCGTCGCCTTTGATACCTAGGTGACGCTTCGCCTCCTTGACAGAAGCACGCTGCTCGAAGATCTTCTTTTCCAAACTTAACTGCTCGCGCCGAGCAAATTCACGGTTTTTGACATGATGCATCAAGTTTCTGGCGTCTTCAAGTTCGCGGCGTAGTTTCCGCAACTTCTCGGCAATTTGGGCATCACGCCCACGAGTCTTGCGAACTTGACGCACTTCACGTCTGCGGAAGCATACATATGGATCGGAGTCATCAGTGTCCACGTTGCGCTCAAACTTGAGCGTTGGCATGAGTGGGTGATGTCTCGCCGTTGTTCGACAAGTTTTCCAATATGGGTAGATGTCTTTGGCGAATTGTTGCGCACTCGCTTCAATCTCATCCTCATCGAAAGCAGCCGCCAGTTCCTCGAATGAAAGTAGAGGAGTATTATCTACAGATGCGAATGGTTGCTTGGATGCTGAGGTTTGCTCAAAGAAGTTCATCACTTGCTCAAACTCATCCTCCGTGCATTGTGGACCTTTGCGCTGCTTCGAGTTAAGCTTTTTGAGAAACTCCTCGTCCGCTTCCGTCATGCAATATGGACAACCAATACAGTCCTCGACCGTGGAAGAGAAGCGGATGTAAGTAGCAGGCTGTTGAAAGCGATGCGGGTAAAGACGCTCATACTGCACACCAAGACTGACATTTGTCTCGGGGGTTGGGATGTACAGCTGTGAAGCTTTGGCACCTGCCTGCGCAGCTGATATCACGGCTTGTAAATGATGTTCCTACGGTAAGTCAGAATGCGACCTTAGGGACGTATGCGTCACGTGATATTTCAAAAATATCGCTCTATGTGACGAGATAATTATTTGAAGGTACAAGATTGAAGTACTTACACTTTCTTCGCCTTCCTCAACACCAGTCTTAACAAGGGGAATGTTTCGTTGCGACTCATCGTCCAGATTGCTGGCCTCAATCTCATTCTCGCGGACAATTTGCAGGTTTTGCCTCGTGGAAAGCTTGCGCTGTCGAAACCGCTGACCTGCCTGACGCGTAGTCATACTGACTTGTGAATTATTGCAATGAATTTAATCGACGCGGGTGGTTGTTTGATGGAAGTTGTGTTGCGGCTGTAAGGGCTTGGCGCAAGGGGAGGGGAGTTGAGCACTGGCGGAAGGTGCGCGACGGGAACTGAGAACCGGAACTTGAATCGAAGAAATCAATGGTACCTTGACCTCTAAACTCGTGAAAAGAGAGAGCCGAGAAGCCTTGAGCACAAGAAACCATATTATCTAATTATTCTGATGAATCATGATGGTTGTGCTGCAAATTTTGATGGTTCATCTGGTTGCGAGGGTTGTTTTGGGAGAGAGGGTGCGCAGATTTGGGAGTTGCCTGCCCCTAAAGTGAGGTGGCCCGCATGTCACTAGGCAAGAGCAAGGCCTGCAAGGATAATCTCGGACCAATCACAATCCTGATCTGCCCCTTGATTTACATAACCTCTTAGTCTTTTACATCCTCAAGATGTGCCCCGGAAATCGACGCAGCCTATTCTGTCGCAAGTGGCTTCTTTTCGAGGATGTGATGAGGAGGCTTTGTGTTGGACACGGACATTCAACATCCACAGTGTAGAACTTAAGCTTGGTCATAGTATTATTGCTCCTTGATCGGGAATTGGGGTTTTGGGAAGATATAGATCACCAAGCTACGCTATCATCGATTATGATATTCGTAAAAGGTCATGGAATAATTGGGATTCTTCAGAAGGCTGCAAACTCAAGGCAAAGGAAAGCGTCGTTGATGATGTTGTCAATATACCAGCGCGCAATAATGGACATAACAATGATATGAATCGTCTTTCGTGTTCAAGCTAGGAAGCTCGTCGCATACGAGGCTGACTTAAATCAACCGCGCGTCTACGCTTGTAGGATCAACCAAGCTCAAGGTCCGCAGCGACAGGGTGCACGTCGAGCAGTAACATAATGCGAATTTGACTCTAACCTCGTCCATACGCTATGAATCTATCGAGAGACTCCTTACTTACAGTCCGGGCTAGTCCTCACTGAGATCATGGAATTTGATCCTTCTAATACCTATATTCCGACCACGGACTTCAACGAAGGCAACGAGGAACTGCTCCCCATCTTCAATGTCGAAAGGGTACAACTGCAGTTTTCGAGACCGTCGGATTTTGTGGCAGCGCAGGTAGCGAATAATGCAATCGTTCTTGCTTTCACGACTGGTCGTATACTGAGGATCGGTGGGAAATGTTGTTCTATTGGCAGAAAGAGGCATGCTAACTGGGTTGTTTAGACCTTGAGAATGCAGGTGAAATTGAAGGTCAATCACAGTAATCTCCTGCAATCATTGGCGATATCTAACAAAAGACAGACCTCGATCTTCCTAAGAAGCCAACGGAAATTGGAGTGATACGGCGCATGTTCCTCGACCCTACAGCTTCTCACCTCATTATCTCCACAACCTTCGGCGAGAACTTCTACCTCCACTCACAATCTAAACAGCCCAAGAATCTGTCACGCTTAAAAGGCGTGTCGATAGAATCCATAGCATGGAATCCTTCCCAGCCAACAGCCTCAACGAGAGAAATACTACTGGGTACTTCAGACGGAAATGTCTACGAGACCTACATTGAACCGTCTCCAGAGTTCTATAGGAGAGAGGAGAAGTATGTGAAGGGGATATATAAAGCCCCCGAAGGCCCCATTGTGGGGATATGGACAGACACGCTATCCACAAGGCCATATGTCCGGCGGGTTCTCCTGGCTATGCCCACAAAGCTATTACACTTTGTCGGCAAAGCGAGTCAGCCCTCAAACGAAGGTAGTGGTTCCATTTTTGCCAAGATCCTCGACGGCGAGACCCCGGTGGTACATGAAAGCGAGGCAAGTTCTCCGGAGGGACCCTCGCAACTGGCAATATCACCTGAACCACAGGGTTCACTACCTACAGAAACTTCTATTCCGAACAGAAATTATGCATGGCTGTCGTCACAGGGAGTTTTTCATGGAGAGCTCCTATCAGATCCTGATTCAGACAACCTAGGAAATCGTCTTTTTGCGGAATCAAAATTCTTCGCCAACTCACAATTGCCTCCCGCGATCGGACCAAGCGGGCGGCCTCGAGCGTCGCAGGAACCAGCTGTTTCTGCCATACTTAGTCCTTGGCACATCATACAACTTGTTCAAGGGCGAATTGTCATAAGTAACAGATTAGACGACTCGATCGTTCTTGATCAGAACGTCCTCGAGCCCGGACAGTCTGCTCTTGGTCTGTTTGCAGATCTGACGAAGAATACCTTTTGGCTCGTTACGTCCGACGAGCTTTTCGAAATCTCTGCCAATGACGAGAACAGGGATATTTGGAGGATCATGCTCAAGGCGCAGAAATTTGATGCAGCTTCGCAATTCGCAAAGACTCCGGCAGAGAAAGATGCTGTCGCTACGGCTTCTGGTGATTTCTTAGTCAACAAGAAACAGTACTTGGAGGCAGCTACTGTATATGGACGAAGTACAAAGCCATTCGAACAGGTCGCGCTCACATTCATCGACAACGACGAGCAAGATGCGCTGCGGAAGTACTTACTTATAAAACTCTCCATATTGAAGAAATCCTCAACCATGCAGAGAATGATGGTCGCAGCATGGCTCATTGAACTATACATGGCTAAGCTGAATATACTGGATGATACCATCATCACCAGAGCCGAGCTTGCGGAAGGCATGAACACTGCGGAGAGCAAAGATCAACTCTCGCTGATTCGACAGGAGTTTCAAGATTTTGTCAGCAAGTACAAAGCAGACTTGGATGTCAAGACGACCTATGAGGTCATCAGCAGCCATGGCCGAGAAGAGGAGCTACTTCATTTCGCAACCGTGGTGGATGATTACAGCTATGTTCTTCAATACTGGGTCCAACGAGACAGGTGGCAAGAATCTCTCGCCGTTCTGAAGAAGCAAACAAACCCGAATAACTTCTACAAATACAGTAGTGTCCTCATGGTTAATGTCCCGGTAGAGCTCGTTGATATCCTAATGCGGCAATCTAATCTCGACCCCCTACGACTTATTCCCGCCCTCCTCAATTACAACAAACTCGCCAATGTCCCCTTGAATCAAAATCAAGCGATTCGATACCTCAACTTTGTCATCAATCAATTACAATCAACCAATCCTTCTATACACAACACCCTTATCTCCATATACGCAGCGGCGCCAACAAAGGACGAAACCGCGTTGCTATCCTACCTTCGAGCTCAAACATTTGCACAAGAACAATCATACGATGCAGACTTCGCCCTCCGATTATGCATACAGCACCAGCGGGTACAATCGTGCGTCCACATCTACACAAGCATGTCTCAGTATAGGCGAGCCGTTGACCTTGCCCTCAAACACGACGAAATCGAACTAGCCTCCTCAGTCGCTGACCGATGCGACGGCAATCCCGCACTGCGCAAAAAGCTATGGCTTGCTATAGCAAAAGAAGTCATCAAGAAGACTTCTGGCATCAAAGCTGCAATCGAATTTCTTAAGAGATGTGAATTACTACGAATAGAGGATTTAATACCCTTCTTCCCCGATTTTGTCATCATCGACGATTTCAAAGAAGAAATCTGTCAAGCCCTTGAGGAATACTCGCAACACATCGACTCTCTCAAGCAGGAAATGGATGAATCCGCCCTTACAGCCCTGCATATAAAATCTGATATCAAATCTCTCGACCAGAGATATACGATCGTGGAACCTGGGGAGAGGTGTTATATCTGTAGGCTACCGCTTCTGGCGAGGCAGTTTTTTGTTTTTCCCTGCCAGCATGCTTTCCACAGTGATTGTCTTGGGAAGAGGGTTGTGGAGTTGGCGGGTGTGGGGGAGGCCACGAGGATAAAGAAGGTGCAGGGTGAGGTGGGCAGAGGGATATATACGGGGAAGAGGAGGGAGAGGGCTCTCAGGGAGTTGGACGAGTTGGTTGCGGGGGCGTGGTAAGTCCATTTCATTCTGTGGAATATTCCTTTTCTAGAATTGGCCTGCTAACGATATGTGTAGTGTTCTTTGTAGTGATATGGCTGTCAAGCAGATTGACGAGCCTTTTGTGGTGTCAAGCGATAATCGCAATGAGTGGGCGCTGTAGCAGCCTAGACTCAACTGAATGAACCAATCTTAGCCCTATAAGACTGCAATTACCTGTATCCCTGCCAGGGCTGTCATATTACTACCTTACCCTTTCTCGATGATGTGTTGGTCGACTCGTTTTTCCTCTCGTGGACATGGTGTTGCGCGCCTTTCCGGAATCAACGCCTTCATCAGCCGTCCTATATCCAATAGAGGAAGTACAAGTACGTACAGGTCTTATACTAGATCAAGGTACGAATGGGGGGAAGTAAGGACCTATCTTTGGTACAAACAAGCTTCGATTGGAGTTTGGGATATCAGACGGAAAGAAACAGAACCAGAAACTTAACGCACAACCCGAACGCCATAATTTCCAAGTTCGAATCCAGTAATGAGCTCAATCATCGCCCCTGATCAGGTCTACTGAATGAGTAACTTGCACCAGCAGCTTGATACTCATCATGGAGCCCAAAATCGTTTACAGGACTCGGCCTACGGCCCGCGGGACTATCAACATGACAGCCATCCGGACTCAGCGCACTGGGAGCTTGATAATTATGACCTTCCCTTCCTCCACCTCTGTACTCTGTATCCACTTGCGACAAAGGTGGCATTGATACATGACCACCTCCACCACCGAGCGGACCCCACGGTCTACCCGGATGAGTACCTTCATCAGTCTCCGTATTCAGCACGGATGCGTAATCGCCTCTCCTATCACCGTCATGATGCTCATCTATGGAGTCATGGTCCGCATCATGGAGCCCATCCAATTCTTGTGTATTTGTATCCCAGATTGGATCTTTGGAGTGGGATCCTTCCAAGTCGTCTGAGGCGTGCGCGTAGGGTTGGGAAGAGGAGTCTTTGGCGAGCCATGGGTCCTCGGCTTGGGGGTTCTTTTTTGATTTTATGGTGTAGAGGATTGAGATTGTGGAGGTGGCGATGAATATCAGACTATTTGCTGATTGTTAGTAAGAGGGGTGGGAATAGGCTTCGAAGAGGGGTTATATCTGTCCATACAATATCACAACGCCAAATCCACCGGCTGTGTAGCTTAATTTACATTGTTTTTCGTTGCCGAATGCGAAGATGGAACAGTCCGCTTTGCTGTCGTCGTCGGGTTTCTTCTTGGACATGCCTTCTGCTATACCTGCTTTATTCCAAGCTAGTACTGATGCAAAGGCTGAAAGCCATAATATCTATTTCCAGAGTGTAAGAACGTAGTCATATCAGAATAGAGGGGTTGAAGTAGCGCATACAGTGAAAAGAATGTCAACTATCGCAAACCATAGCGATTTAGCTAAGTTCATCGCTCGGGACCACATGGGCACGGCCGAAAGGTATACCAATGCTGGCATTGAGAGGAAGCACTGTTCGTGTTTATGTAAGTTCTTTTACTCGTTTATGAGAGTGTACGATTCTCTATCTCACCATAGTAAAGAACCATTTCGATCGCCCATCCGTATGTCCCGGACCAGATGTAAACACAGCAATTTGCACACACATTGTAATGAAAATCAAAACCGCTTGAAGAACGTGCAAACACGTCTTTACCTTCTGAAGGGTACTCAGTCGTTGACGCATCGTAGCTGATATCGGCCCTCGGGAGCTGAAAGGAGAGAGGAGAAAGAAGCGCTTAATTGACGTCTATGAAGAATGTCGAGTTTTGTAATGTTAATGAGTGTACAGTAAACAACAGGCAGAAGCCTGAGGTAGCATAGCCTCCTTCTAGTTTGTTTTGGAAGGGGATGTAGGAAGGAATTACGGAGGTGGTGGAGACTGGTCTCCGTGCCCGGTAGGTTTATGAGGCTGAGATTATCGAACACGAGCCGACAGCGTGGGACAACACCAAAAATAGAAATACGCCACAGAGAGTCCAGATGGGCGAAGCAACCTCTTCCACTTTTGAGTACCATTGTTGTTGTGAACATTTCTCTATGGCATTATTATTGGGCTATCTTTTCCAGACATGTTGTTAGTAAACAAAAGATTCTGTAACGCCTTTTCGCGCCCGTCGGCGTGCCTGAAGATCTCGAGCTAGTAGGGCGGATGGATGACTGCATTGGGATTCGAGTCGTTTAGTGGGACCCCTCTGAGATCGTTGTATAAATTATATCCAACAGCCCACTGCATCTTTTCGCGCTTGTGCATGTGCGACGACTAAAACGATAGAAAATATGGAGTTCGATACCAAGACTCGTGAGTAGAGCAGATTCCTTTATATTCAAGTAGAAATAAATGCTTACTGATCAACAGCTCAATGGAGTACTCTGGACAAGAATTCCTTCGCCTACCCCTCGGCGAGAGATCGATGGCCTGTTATATTGGTAAATATATGGATATATGATTAAAAGCTCTGTATAGAGAGCTAACAAATGAAAGACACAAGGCATTGACGATGTACATCGTGCAGCTGCAGAAGCTACTGATGCCGATATGCAAGCAGAAGGCAAAACAATAGTTGCTGAGCTCGCTCGTCTCAAGTACGAGCTGCAACATGATAGACAATTGACGTATGTCCTGCACAGGATACATCTTTATCATCAACATCGTACTAATTTCCATAGGCCTCTCCCAGATGATGGCCTTCCAGATATCGCCGGCTACAACAAGGAGCTTTCCCAACTCGGCGAACTGAAATGGTTCAACGCACCATGGCTCTTCTCCGAATGCTACATGTACAGGTAAAGAAGCTCATCTCAGCAAACCCAAAGCTTCAGCTTACATCCCCAGCTAGACGAATCCAAACTCTTTTTCGCCTTTCCACATACTGGAAGAACCACGATATATTCTCCAAACAGAAAATGGCTACTTTCCGCTCTTCGCGCTTCGCTGTCCTAGAACTCGCCGCACAGTATAGAAACCTAGTCACTGAGTTGGAGAATAATTCTACACTAAAATCGTCCAAGACGGAAGAAGAATTGTATAAAGCGGAGGAATCGGTCTTCATTGATATGTGCGAGATCTGTCTATGGGGAAACGCGACTGATTTGAGTTTACTGACGAATCTATCCCATGACGATCTGCAAAAGCTTCAAGGAAGTGAAGCGAGAAAGAACAGCGAGAAGAATATCCTGGTAAATGATTTGAAAGACGCATTCGCTACATTGAGTCAGGCAAAGAAGGATGGCAAGAAAGAGCGTAGGGTTGACTTCATCCTCGACAACGCCGGATTCGAACTCTTCGTCGATTTGATACTCGCTGGTTACCTATTATCTTCCGGTCTAGCAACTTCAGTAATCCTCCACCCGAAAGTTATACCCTGGTTCGTTTCCGATGTCGTACCAAAAGATTTTGCGGATCTGTTGAATGCGCTTGCTAGTCCGAAGGCTTTTTACGAGACTCCCAGCCAAGAAGATAGGGAAGCGAACAAAACGCCGATTCCTCTGTCGGAGAAAGAATTGGGAGACTTACAATTTCTATTCGAAAGGTGGGGTATGTTCCACGCGGAGGGCGAGCTCGCCATTCGACCAAATGTATTTTGGACAGAAGGAGGAAGCTTTTGGAGACTTCCGACTTCAGCACCGGATGTCTATGAAGATCTGAAAGAATCGGAACTGGTCATTTTCAAGGGTGATTTGAATTATAGGAAGTTGACTGCTGATGTATGCTCTTCTTTCCCCCATTTCCTCCATCACTTTACAAGCTAAACTCCTTTCACAGGCAATGTGGGATCCAACGACACCCTTCGCAGAAGCCCTCGGTCCCCTGGGGCCCAAATCCGGCTTGCGCATCCTTTCTCTACGCACGTGCAAGGGCGATGTTGTAGTTGGACTGCCGAAGGGTAAAGATGAGGAACTCCGCGCTATGGAAGCTGGAGAGGGTCCTTATGAACGGTGGCAAAAGAGTGGGGTTGCTGGGGAGGGATTGGAGGCGAGAAGATGGGCATGGAGTGGGAAGTGGGCTGTCATTCAGTTTTGTGATGGGAAGGTTTGATATGCACTTCTGATGGAGACCGAGCACGGACGAAAAAGATGATTGAACGACATCAGCTTGGGCCGAGCATAATCGAACAGACGCAACGCACTGTAGTGGATCAAAGCTTCCTCAGAGAAGCATCATAAGATTTTTACTCAGATGATAGTCTTACATAAGGCGAACAGCCAAAACGCAACCACAACCCAACAGACCCACGACAACATAGTCCAGTTCTACCATTACTTCCCACTAGCCACCGTACTACTCGCAGGCCTAAGACTGGCACTTCCTGTATAATTAGTAACTCCACCGTTCGCAGGAGCTAAACCCCACATCTGCCCATTCGTTCCCTCCGGCAACTCCCCATTGAACAATTTGTCCTTCGTCTGCCAAAATGTCGTACCCGTTAACCAAGCATCCGACCCGGCTTGATGAATCGTTCCCACCCTCGCGCAACCCAGTTCATCGGCTAAATCTTGCAGTCCAGAGCGTATGCCCAAGTTGTTTAGAATGGCGGTACCCTGCGCGCTTAGAGCACCACGTTTCTGTAACGATTGCGCGTGCTTCATCATGAATTTCACGTCCCATATATTGGGGAAATACATCCGTATCTTGTCGCGGTATTCGTCTTCATTGACGGGTAATTCTTGATTCCACATTATTTTGGTAAGGTAACCGAAATCGTAGCCCGAGTGGAAAGAAATCCAATGGACATCGTCACTGTACGCCAACCCCGAGGAAACGAGTCTGTATCCAAACCTGAGGGGGTCAATACCCATAGTGGGGAGTTTATCGAAGTCGAAGCCGGCTTTCCGCAGTAGTTGCAGGGATTCTTCGTTGTACATGTCTTTTTCGACGTCGAAGCGGAAGTTGAAGGACCAGGTGCAGGGGCAGGTTGTTATGTTTGATGGGTAGGGGTTTCGATCGCCGAGGGTGTCGAGGTAGTTTGCGGGTACTTCTTTGCCCGAGGAATTGAAGAGGGTGATTCCCAGTTGGAGGATGCGGAGGAGGTCGACGTTGGCGCGGAGGGTTTGGTAGTGGTAGCTGGCTTTGGAGTTGAACTCGCCGATTGGGCGGGCGACTATGCCTGGGAATTCTGTGTCCTATGTGTAATAATCAATATCATGCGATTTGTTAGAGTTGAGAATATACTCACCACGCTGATATATGGATAGTCTCGAACAACTTCCGCTAACAAATCCATTTCCAAATCCATGTTATTTGCCCAAACTTCTCTCGTCCTTCCATTCGCACCTTGTGATTGTGGTACCCCCGCATTCGCCGCATCATGTGCTTGTTGCTGCAATTGCGCACCATGTGCGAAACCCATCTGCGCAGCTTGACTCGCCAGACCAATTCCACTTCCCCCCAACGTTCCAGCCCCTCCAAAGCCTCCTAACAAACTTCCATTCGTTGCTTGAGGACCAAAGATATTCATTCCTGCTACTCCACCAAAGGCTGGGTGGACGCCCATGCCGTGTGACTGAAGATTGGCATGTGGATGTTGCTGTTGGGATAGGTGTAGTTGTTGATTTGGATGGTTTGTGTGACTTGTGGATGCATTGTAGCCGGCGAAGGGATTTGAAGGATTCTGCGCGTGCGACCGTTGTTGCGCCATTGTTGTAGTGCGAGGGTGTGAATTATGACAGTTCGGGTGAGGTGATGAAGCGGTGCTTCTTCTGGAGCATCAGAGGCGTGGTCTGTGTTAAGAAAGTATGTTAGTCAAACAGAGCATGAAAATACTTTTATCCTGAAATCAAAGACATTCAAAGTATTTCTTCTTGGTTTAAGAAATGACATTGACGGAGGGGATTTGAGAATAGGAAAGGATATTGACATGAATGAAGATATAAGAGTTATCAAAAAACCGAAAGTTCAAGGAGAAACACACCTCAGTCTGGTGTTGCCGCCTTTACTCCCCTCCGCAGCTGTTCTCCAATTTGCTCCAGGTTGTGTAGAGGGAGTAGGTTGTTGTTCGAAGGCTTGGGTGAGGCCGTTCGAAGCTCTTTTGCTTAGCAAAGATTCGCAAAGAGAGATACGCTTCAAATTCTCTGAGCTGATCTCAGTCAAGAAGAAAAATAAAAGAAAGTCGTTGCAGTTGAAGCTGCAGTTTCAGAGAAATGTAAAGTAGTCTTGATACGAAATGCCGGAGGCCTCATGGGGGAGCAATGCCAAGCCTCCATATATTCCCGTCTGCTCTCTGCACCATTTCCACCTTTCACTACACCACCAAGAGTAGCCATTGCCCAAAAACACATCTAGTAGGAGCTCCACTTACCCATCTGTCAAATAGGAAGCCTAACAAGGGGACTCTAGAAAGCAATGGCACCACCCAATCTCACCGGCTTCGACATCAAGAAGCTTGCCGCATCATCTGGACAGCCCGCGACTGATCCATGGAGGAGGGCGTCAGTTACAGCCTCTTCTTCAGATTCAACGATTTAGGAACTGACGAATTCATACAGGGAGGTGTGGCGGTACACTGGTCCTTTCACTCGATTCAACCGATTCAAAAGTGCATTTCCAGGCTTAGGCATAGCGACGGTGGCATTCGGGGTTTATCTTGTTGCGGAACAAGTCTTTTTCAAAGAGGAGCATCATCATGAGGAGAAGGAGCATTGAGTGAAGAAGGGTTGGAAGTAGAAGGATGTAGCATTATGGCGTTCTGGGTGGGAATTATACGCATCAACGGCGAAAGGCATGGACCCGAGGAAGGCAATTGTACATAAGAGGGGCTTTCATAGGGTCAAAGTCGAAGCATCACCCTTTTATTTCCATGAGTGCTTGTAGCTTATGGCTCCTCTAGTGGTGCGCATGCTTTAAAGAAGGACAAAGATTGCTTGCTGTCTACGGCCAGAGGACGACAAGACACGCATCGTCTGAACTATGCACCGCATAAGAATTTCTGTCGTCGTATTCTACTTGCGACCGTGTCTAGAATTTTGAATCTGCTAGACATACCTGACACGTTCTTCATCCTAAAAAGGTATTTCCAAGAGTGGCATGAGTTAGTAGTTGACTTAAGAGAAGAACAAGCTTCGAAGACAGTCAGTACAGTTACTCCTAACAAAACAGTCTTCAAACTTTTCAGCTTTATCATTGTACAAAATGACAATTCTCTACTTACATATATATGTTAATGTCTGAATACTCCTTAGGATTTTTGAAAGCCGGATAAGCCAACGCTGGAATCTTGACCTACGATTATAAAGCTAGTGTTAATAATACCATATAAGTATACTTACGATTTCTAGTACTATCTAATACAGCTATTTTTAGAGTGAGTAGGAATACTTCATTAGCTTTAATACTATGAATCGATTTGAAGCACTCCAGGCTCCTAGAGTCTGACCGGCTTTTCAAAAAACTCGAGGAGAAACACGCTCACAAATGCTACCCCCACGAGATAGCATGACCCCCAATTTTAGCCTAGCCGCGCTATGACAATTGGCTTACAACCTCTCTTCTCTTCATCCCTCAGTCATTCATCCAACTCTGACGTCGCTCTATAGAGAGATATTGAGTGGAGCAGAATCTCCATAGGGGTGAAAATATATCAGTATGCTAGTCAAAGAATCCTACTATTGAGACAATATGCCCCGAGCATATCCGCCAATACCTCATGATAGAAAGACGCACGCCCTGTCTCCTTCGGTGATAGAGTCTGTTGCTGGTTTTACGGCCGGTGTTGTTGCTACTTTGGCTGTTCATCCCTTTGATGTTTTGAAGACGCGTTTGCAGTGTATGTTTCTGTGTAGTTTTCCGGATGATACACTTGCTAATCGGCTGCTATCAAGTGAAAACTAGCCAGGCGCAATGGGGTAATTCTTTTCGAATCCTAAGGCAGATAACCCGTGATGAAGGTAGTTATGCGGCACTCTATCGAGGGCTCATGCCTAATATGGTTGGAAACTCCATAAGCTGGGCTTTATATTTCCTATGGTGGGACTGCCTTACTCATCCCATCTTCATAATGAAAAACGAAAAGATAAGCAATATTAACAAAAGACAATATGTAGGTACCGCAACCTTAAAGACGCTATACAAGTCTACCGTGGACCAAACTCAAACCTAACATCCCTCGACTACTTCGCTTCATCCGGCGCCTCGGGAATTCTAACCGCCATCTTCACCAACCCAATCTGGGTGATAAAAACGCGCATGCTCTCCTCCGGGCGTAATGCCCCTGGCGCTTACAAGAGCATGTCCCACGGTATTCGGGAAATTATGCGCACCGAAGGTCCCAAAGGATTCTGGCGCGGACTCGTCCCCTCGCTCTTTGGTATCTCTCATGGCGCTGTGCAATTTGCTGCGTACGAGCAATTGAAGAATAGGCGTGGTGGGCAACTTGAGGGTGGAAAGAGCGAATTGAGTAATTGGGATTATTTGCTGCTTAGTGGGGCGAGTAAGATTTTTGCTGGGAGTATCACTTATCCCTATCAGGTTGTTAGAGTTCGGTTGCAGACTTATGACGCTGAGAGGACGTATAAGGGGACGGGAGATGCGGTCAAGCAGATTTGGAAGAAGGAGGGGGTGAAGGGATTTTATAAGGGGTATGTTGCTTACTTTCTGATTACTTTCAACTTTTCTTTGGGCATTATACGTGCTAATCCTTCTCTACTCTGCAGGTTGGTGCCGAATGTTGTGCGTGTTCTGCCATCGACTTGCGTCACCTTTTTGGTGTATGAAAACACCAAGTTTTACCTTCCGATGTGGTATGGCGAAGAGGCAGCTAAGTATGATGTTTGAAAAAGATCTATTCGTGGTCATTGCGCCTTCTCGACATCCGATTCTTGCTTCCGCCAGGAAGGCCGCACCATAGCTCCTATCAACCTTGATACGGAGGTCAGACCGATGTGCTTCTTCCAACAACACCCACCGCTGTGTAGCAAAAATGCATACCATCCTTACCAAATGTTGCCTCGGTGCATTTCTAAGGTTTTCGAAACCTTCTCAGCAGCGGCCACAGGAAAACAGCGACTTCGACGTCGCCGTCACACCTTCACTTCTGAGTAACCTCCTCATTTGGTACATCTTCTGGGATGTTGTTCAGGTTCCAGACGATCCGCAGACATGGTACGACAGTTCTGTCTCGCAGGAAAGCATGCATTCTTTCATTGGACTCGGACACCTCTTACGGCTGGAAAGCCGCCGACACAAAATCGAGTACCCTCGAAACTTGCTCTCCTGCTGCCAAGCCTTAGGCTTGGACGTACACGATGTGCGCAAACGCCTCATTCGCATCGGGAGCCGCGAAGAGATGGCCGCGTCAGAAATTGCTGATATCCCACTTGGCGACTACAAAGCTTACGCCAAGAAGCTTCAATGGGACAAGGAATTAACGTTGAAGCTTCGCCCGGATAGTGGTTCTCGATTTCTGGTATTCCGACACCAGATATTAGACCGGATCGAAGAGTACGACCACTTCATCATTCGCCCTCAATTGGATCGGACAGGCTATAGACTTCCGAGTCCTGTGAACAGCGAGGAATGGCAGGACCGCACAAATATACGAAACGCTTTTCGCGCATTGCACGATCCTCGCCCGGTTGAGCCGCCTCTTGAGATTTACAGTCACACTTATCAGACGGCAACTGTGGCGAATAACGGGTATTCTTTATTGGCCGACGTGGAGGACGAGGACGAAGGATACACTGCACAAGATCAGCTATAAGCCTTATGGTGGGTACGACCCTGTCGCAGAATATGAATATAACATCGAGATGGCTGATCGAAGACAACTCTGACAGGTCGCTCTTTATTTCATGGGGTCAAGGTGTTTTAGTCGGTCTTTATCTATTGTAAGATTGGACTTCGAGAATTGTTACTACCTAAGTTTTTCAAAGCCGGACGGATCTAGGATTCTAGAGAGTTTAGAACCATTTCAGTACGTTGTATCTAGTTGATTATATGGAATTAACCAAATTATTGACAAGTCAACAGTGCTAGGAGCCGTGGATATGCTTAAATAGTTTTATTATAGCTATCTTGAAGATCATAAGCTAGGATACCGGTAACGGCCTATCCACGGCTTTCAAAAAAAAACCTAAGGAGTACAAGGATCATCGAGTTCTCATCTCCTTCGTTTATCTTGCTTTTGTGCCCTCGATTACATCCAACTCAATATTAAGGCTATCGTCTCCCAGCATAGACCTC
Organism: Tothia fuscella; assembly: GCA_010583015.1. Lineage (NCBI taxonomy): Eukaryota > Fungi > Ascomycota > Dothideomycetes > Venturiales > Cylindrosympodiaceae > Tothia > Tothia fuscella. Next base: position 29,333 of record MU007142.1, read on the forward strand.
ACAATCACAGCGTACAGAATACCGACTGCTGGTGCGTGCTGTTAGGCATCATCTCCAGCCTTACGTGCGATGTTCTTTGTCTATCGTGTCGGTGCTCGCGCAGACACTCCGATCTTGCGACATTCCGACCTGACCAGGTTCCTGGATACTAACTTCCATTAACATTGTTATTGGCCCTACCTTGGTATCCAATCAATTCCATTTCTGGGTGATTACAGGCTTGTCAGTGGCTACGATGCAGTTAAGGTTTTTGCAGATCTTTGCCGCAAAGAGAACCGGTGCGGTCTTTGTTCCATGGCTTGGGGTTTGTTAGTACTTCTCAAGTTCTTCTAGAAGTCATTTTCCTTGTCGATCTTTTGTTCTTCGACTTGAAGCACAGATGCCTGAGCTTGAGTCATATGGCCTCGACTCAGCTTTAGTGCTAGTTCTTGCTGAGACCTTAACCTTTCGCGGCATTTGCTCATTATCCTATTTCACATCAACACGCATCAGCTAATCCTCTTGTGAACCATCTGCGTTGACATGGGAATGTCAGCACTTATTTATGCTTCCTCACGGTAAAAACTGAACTTTACGCCGCGTTGTGGTCACTGGTAGAGGTAGATGTCTCACCCTTTCCATTCATCCAGAGTGCTGGGCACGCAGCGATTTCCGTTTTTCTCTTTCAGCCTTGTCCGTGCTGGCTTCCTCTCCACACTTCACCATCCACTGATGAAGCCGACTAGCTTCAAAGCAGCTTGACAATGTGTCTACCTACGCAAGGTAAGGACTGAGATTGTCACATTGTCTCATTTCTCTCTAACTTTGTCACGCAAACAGTAGGTGTTTTGCCTATCATGACCTCTGGTCCCATCACTCTGGTCGAAAGAGCGGGAGTACCCGTGTGGGGTTGATACTTGGCGTATACCTTATTCTCCATATCTCTTGTCCTTTTCCTTATCTTCCTTCGTATTTCCATACCACTGGATGCTATGACGCAGCCAAAAGTCTCACTTTCCGATGAAAGGACTAAATTCCCTGCCTATATAGGAACAGACCGTCGGTTCGATCAGCCTTACCTTCTTTGCTCCTGGACTTATTTTGACACCAAATTTTGCTCCGTCTTAACACTAACATTGTGAACACTATCGAGCATAGGACAGTGCCCAAGAGTGAATCAATATCATGATGGAGGTCAAGCGCCTCCACTGGACGCAACGTCTAGCTCTCACTCGCCACAACCTACATGCCGCTTCTCGCACTGGCGACTTTGCCTTCTTCAAAACGCTTCAAGCACACGCTTTCCTTGAAGGAACAGACTACGTCGCTGTCCTAACATCCGTTCTTGAAAACGACGCCGATACAATCTTACACAACCTCGATGACTTGAACGCTGGCATGGCTTACGTACACCAAGATGCCTTCAAAGCGTGCTACGATAGTATACGAGCGAGCATTACAGAAGAGACACACTCCCGACATGCCAAGATTGCGGTGGACGTAAGTCAGCAAAAGCAAGTGGCCGATTTCGGTATTGATAAGATGGCGAATGCAGCTATTGCTCTTATCGAGAGTCAACCAGTGGCCTGCCAGGAAGCTGTCGCTAATGTATGGGTCATTGGAACAACTATCATCACAGACGCCGTCCAAGTCTCTATTAGCCAAATGGAGAAACTCGAAAGTAACATGGATAATTTTATACTTCTCGAATATAGCTGGCAGATGGTGCAGACTGCCGTAGAGGCTTCGGTGTCTGCCCTCCGCGGTGTATTCAACCTAATGGCAACGTCGGAGTCAGGCTCCAATATGCTTACCGGCGAACGATCGATGAGTGGTGCCAGTGCTGAGAGTGGGCTTGGCCGTTCAGCATCTGTCAGCTCGACGACCAGTTCAATCTTCAGAAGGCTCTCTACAGTATTAGGTCATCCTCACGCGCCCGTAGCGCCTCCTGCGAGTGCGAGAAACAGCATCAGCTATCCTAATCCGCGGGGTCTACGTAACTCGATCAGTCAGACCTTCCCAATAAACATGCCACCACCGGTGCATACTTTCCAACGAAAATTGAGCACTATTCCTCCGACTCCATTTGAGGTCAATGTGAACCCATTTGACACGAGCTTTAAGAGGTATTCCTTTCCCGTTTTTGTACATAGTAGTGACCAGCAGGCTGACTCAAAGTATAGTGAAACTAACTCGTCATATGTAAACGACATGAGCCTCGATGAGCATTCTCCATTAGATATGGATCCTATGGCAAGCCACGTAGGAACGCCAGTAGGCGACTGTACCACTTACAAAGCGAACCCAACCTTCTTTAGAACATTATCGAGGGAAATGGGACCCACGCCAATAGCTGTTTGACCGTCAAACATATAGACATATCAAAGACTTTGTTAGGATGTTCTTTCCAATTCACGACGTAATGAGCAAGCCCAACGAAGAAACACTGTCCTTTCTAGCATATTTATATTTCCTAGGGATAGCAGAAGTTAGTGTTATACTCGCGGTCTCTTATTTTCAAGGGTTCGACATAATGATGAGCTGTAGCTGTATGACTAGCTGTATGCTGCGTTCAAGCCTTGGGACGAGTTAGGCAAGCAAGGGCGGTGTCACCAAGACACAGCTTAACGGACTCTTAATCTCGATCATTCTTCGACAATGAATTTCTTCCAAATTTGTTCACAACCTTCCTATGACTTGACTTCCAACAATGTTTCTGCGGTGTTCCGGCTTAATTTGTAGAGTCGTGACTGCAGCTCTTTTGATATCCACTCTTACTTTCATAGCCTTCCATCGTCATGCTTCCGACACGTTCGAGGCGCTGCACGAAATCTACGACAAAGATGCGCCGAAAGTGCCTAAGTTGCGCTTTCATGGTAGCCATTCTGACCCTTCGAGCGGTATAATTCACTTTTGGAAGGCTTTCGAGCAGGTTCTCGTTTCTGCACGTCCACAGTGCTCGCCGATAGTGCCGTCAAAGAACTATGGGGAACATGGCTTCAATGCCAGCGATGAGACAAGGATACGGGACAATTATATCGACATGACTGATACAGACTTGGAGAAGCTGAAGAACTCGCATCAACAGATGGTGGAGAAGATACACGACCAAGTACCCAGCCTTCCGTACCGACGCCACACCAAAGGCGTAGTGATGACAGCAGGAGGAAAATACGTGAATGTATTGCTCGTGTCTTTGCGAATGCTCCGTCGGTCAGGCTCCCAGTTACCAGTTGAAGTCTTCTTGGACAGTTGGGCCGATTACGATCACAAACTCTGCGAGAAGATCCTGGCGCAACTCAACGCGAAGTGCGTTGTGCTATCAGAGATATGGTCGACAACACCAGCAAGTGGAAAATTGAAATCCTACCAGTATAAAGCCCTTGCGCTGCTATTCTCGTCCTTCGAAGATGTGCTTTTCCTTGATGCAGATGCGTTTCCCGGACACAACCCGGACCCTTTAGTGCATTCGGAACCGTACACATCTTACGGATTGGTGACCTGGCCTGATTTCTGGTCTCTATCAAGCTCGCCACTGTTTTATAATATTGCAAATATCGAAGCGCCGGCATTAAATGTGCGAGCATCGTCTGAGTCTGGAATCATCCTCTTATCGAAGAAGAAGCATGCAAAGACTCTTTTGTTGGCGACTTACTACAATTATTTGGGCCCTGGCATATTTTACCCTCTGCTTTCATAGGGCGCGGCAGGAGAGGGGGACAAGGAGACATTTCTGCATGCAGTAATGGCCCTTAACGCGTCGTTCTACGCTGTCAGCAGTCCCGTAACAGTAATGGGCAGATGGGTGGAGGAGAAATAGCGCAGTGCGGGCATGAAACAAGCGGATCCTGTTCAGGATTACCAGATGATTTCCTCGCCTTCTCACACTGCCAATGCAACCGCAAAACCATTCTTCATCCACAACAACATTTTGAAGCTCGACCCCAAACATGTCTTCGATGAAAGATTTAATTGGAAGAGTAACGAGGGGACAATACAGAGGTTGTGGGGGGAGAAGGAAGGGATTGTCAAGCAGTTCGGGCGAGATATTGAGAAGGAGATGTGGGAGGAGCTGATGGCGTGTTCGTGCGCGATGGGGGAAGATGCCGATTGTGAGCAGGTGAGGAATCATTACCAAGACGTGTATTTGCACGAGATCTCTTCGATATGAATTGCTACAGCTGGTGTACTATAGTACAGTAGTATTATTGGCGGCTTTGGATGGAATACGTTTTCTCGAACCCTCGCAAGTTATTGTTCATGATGCGTTGTTGTACCCTGGTGATAACCACAACCTCAGAGGGGTGTCCATACCAACACAGTGTGTCCGAGCGTGGCCAGTTGAAGTTCTCTTTTAACCAAGAAATCGTACACTTCGGACTTCACTGACAATCCGATACTTTGAGAATATTCTCGGTCCGTTCAAGGACGTAAAGCCAATTGAAGACTGCTGGTCGGTGTACTTGATCGGATTTGTGAGAACGCTCATCCATAACCTCAATAGGCTCCTTGCAAACCATAGTCCAAAATTTGCTAGGCAGCGGGAGACCTCTGGCCCTCATGTCGAGTAAATCTACATCGTGATCAGGATCGCTAATGCATGGAAAACGAGCCGCAGAGTAAGATAGGCTAATCCAACGCGCTCCTGGGGGCGTGACTAGAGCAAGATGAAGCGCGAGAACGATTACGGGATGGACGAGATGTTTTACGGTATGGGACTCGCGCATAGGTCTCGGGAATACTTCGCCAGCCGGGTAGTACTCTACGAAAGGTAGAGGAACAGCCACATCTTCGCCGCAAGCTATGGCATCGGATGTGCTTTTATCAATGATGACAGTATATGACAGATGACTAAGTGAAGAGATGACCGAAGTCAAAGAGACGAGATCTACTTGCGACCATTCCATCCTCTGTCTTGCAGGGCCATTAACAACAACGTCGCCAAATGGTTGCCGCTCTGCGGAGCCTCGGTGTTCCTTCAAGTCATATTTTTGAGCACCATCTGGATATAGCTGCTCCTCAGTCTTTCGTCCCCACTCAACTGCTTGCTTCGAAAAATCGATGTTGTGTATCTGTCTCGAATCCTGAACAAAACTCTTGAGATGAAAAGAAAGCAGTGATGTTCCACTTCCTATGTGAAGGATTTGAGGAGCAGGCTGTGCACAAGTCGACACAGCATGAACTATGTGTTTTTCCAGGATCGAAGTTCCCGAAGGAACCAACCAATCGAAAGCAGATGGATTACGTTGGAATCGATTCTCCCAATATTCTTGAGATGAAAATGGCGGAGGTTGCGGTGCCATATGAGCGCGTTTAGAATCTGCCTTAGGAGTGCTGTGATGAACGGGAAGACTTGCTCCAGATTAATGGTGCTCAGCCTTGCAGTTGAGCACCCGTTTCTCTTTTCAAGTTGATGCTGAATCAATATGAGGTTGGGTTTGCGGGCGCTTGGAGAAGAAGGATCTGCTTACATAAGTCTCATCTTTGCTTTTCTTCGACCAACGACAACTTCGCGACGACCAACGTCGCCTCCACCAACATATACCTGCATGAAAGCGACTTTCGAATGAACGTGGCCTCGGGTAGTCTGCGCGATTCTGATCCTGTGCCACAAGTAATTCCAGCTCTCTATGCATCAATGGCAACTCCCTTTTGCCATGCAACACCCATTTTCAGCTCCAGAACTATCGTGATTGGCCGGACTCCTACCAACATGTTGGCTTACAACGTGAAACGAAATGGATGGGCTCTTACCGACTCCGGGGATGAGAGACTCTGTGTATATGATCCGTTTTCTATTTTTGCCAGTTTCTGGATTGCAAAGCTGGGCCACATAACCTGTTGGCATGAGGATCCGCCTATCATCATAAATAAACTCAAGGCTTTCTATCTGCCTATTTAAGCTTGATTCACATGAACCCGATTAACAATCTTTCTTTCGTAGTTATCTCACGTTTTACTTTTTCACTACCTTGTGCAAGATCGTCTCCCCTATCCGACCTCTTCATAATCAAAAATGAAAGGAGTACTACTTGCGGCACAGGTGCTGGCCATCTTCAGCTTTTGTCATGCCTTACCAGATCCAAACAATCACATAGGTTAGTCACCAATAAGGGCTTCTGTCTGCCAAAGATGGGGACGCTAAAGACTCCAGTTCCTCGTACCACTATGTCTGCAACAAAAACCGCTACGATCTCGTCTGGAACAGGAGCTGCTGCATCAATGACAGGAGGCGATGACGTCTTGGTTACTACGGCCAGCGGTGTGACGGCTACTTCTCGTGCTCTCTCCACCTCCATAAGAGCACTTCCAACCAGCACGCTGTCCAGCATCGAGCAGGGTGGAGATGAGGGAAGCGATGAAGGAGGCGACGATGAAGGCAGTGGGAGTTTTAGCACTTCTGTAGCAACCGCAACAACCAGTGCTGGTGGAGCATCAATAGCGGATCCTGGAGTAGGACACCCTATAACCTCAGCAATTGTACCAGCGCCTACTTCCTTGGGCAAACCAGTTGGTGGCGACGATACTCCTCTTGAAGCTCCTTCGACGAGCGTCAATGTACCCGTAATATCTACGTCTCCTTCATTCACGACACTTGCGACTCACACCAAGACAAGTGCAACCCGAGGAGGTTCTGGCGCAACTCAGAACCCGGCCACACCAAGCGCCACCTCGGGCCTCTCGAAATGCTGCGACTCTGTGAAAGCGAAGAAGGGGACTTGGGACTCTCATAAGCGTAGCGCTTATGGCGGAGGGTTCAAGCTCCCGGACGGTTGTGAGACCCGGAAAGAGATGCGAGCTTGCTTCAATTAGGCCACAATTGGCAGGATCTGTCTTTTTTCCATGCACAATCAGAGATCTCATTTTTTCTGTACACTGGCGCGACCCACCATCTTCGTTGTTCAAACCATAGCGATGTCCGGTTCGGTACTGTCAGGCCTCAGTCGTTACAGCCCTTGGTAATACACTCTACGAATTTTTCTTAGCAGACTCTCCGACTCCAAGCAAACAGGGAAATCTTTATCCTCCCGTCTTGCTCCGCCCTTGCTCTGGCCTTCGCTCGCACTTACCTCATTTACACAATACGACCACAGTGCTTATGCCGACCCTCAACTCTATCGAGCACGAACACGCTCAATGGTGTGCAACTAGTCATTACTGTTCAAATCTATCTTTCTTACGACATATGAGATTACGATATCACCGGAATCATTCAATAGGACGGGTCGTTATCAAGGACACTCTCGATAAGTGACAGTTTGTTATAAAGTTAAGCGTTGCTGGGACACGTTTGTTTTTGCGTTGGAGAAATTAGGAGAACTGCGTTGTAGACGTTAGGGTCATCGAATAACAAATGTGGCCTCATTATTCATTTGAACTTCGTACTTCTTGTTGTCTTAGCCAGCTTATGTTAACCTTCCATTCTGGTCATTGAAACCGCTCTCGTCGTGCAGTAAATCCTCAGGTCCAACGTTCCGCTCCAACACCCAAGCACCACCCGGTCGTAAATTTCGGTAGTATCTTTCCTCAAACCTCACTTCCCTGAAACCATGCTTCGCATACCACTCCCTAGCATCCTCGTTCGCCTCCCACATGTGTGCAGTAACAGTAGCAACGCCGTAATCGCGTATCGCGCGTGCAATGACACGCTTGAGTAACTCACTAGCTATGCCGTGTCCACGATAAGGGGCCAGTGTTGTGACTGTGGAGATGTACAAGGAGGGTGCATGGTTGGATGAGTTTCCGGTACTGTTCTGATATGTTGCTGCAGGAGAAGCAGCTAAGAGACGACAACGGATGCCTGATACAACTCGAGGCGGTGTGGTCGCGTCGGTATCGGACCACAAGCAAACAAGAGAAATGTTGGAAGCAACGTTATCGGTAAGGATTTCGTTGTAAAAAGCGTCTGGGTAGGCCACCGGGAGGAGGAGAGCTACCATTCGACGGAAGGCTGGTAGAGTTTCTGCCGTAATGGCGGCGAGAATCGCATTTGATGGAAGTGAACATTGCTTTGAAAGCTGAGTCTTCGTTATAACCGCTGGGCTCTTTGCTAAAATCTCAGGCGTTTCTGAGGAAGCTGCCTTTTGCTTCTCTCTCGCAACATTTAGAATTACTTCTGCGGGACTTCGTGCAGGCGCGTCCGATTTTGCGTCATCTTCCGCTGTTTTTGAGGCATTGTCGTCTGGTAGAGTTGCATTTTGTTGTGATTTTGGTCTGGTCAACCATGCCGATAACGATGTCTGGACCATAGCATATTGGATTGTTTATTCGGATGCCACTGTTAGGGGAAGCGTGGTGTGGAGTTGAGTTGTGGTCGCGCGCCTGTCAAACAACTCTAGTTCGAAAGCGGAAAATTACCAAAGCATTATATCACTTGGATCTTTAATCTTTAGCACAACACCTTTAAAGGTTAATTTGCATCTTCATCTTTACATGTCAATCGATTGAAGAGAAAATCGATCTTTCTGTAGTCCGCGATACACAACGGCCACTTGAAATTGGAACAGTGAAGGAATCCCATCATATTTCCCGCGTGTCTAGATTAGTTTGGCTAAATACGTTGAATTTTTCTGAACACTCAGGAAGGTTACTATAATTCTACTTCTGGGTCTCCGAAGAACGAAATCTGAAATTTAGACGTAAGTTGATGTTCCACAGTTCTCGTATTTTCATTACTTTTATGATGCTCAAATAATTGCATGTATTATCCGAATCCAGTCTTTGGCACTGGTTGCGGAGAAGTTCTTATATGACTGAATATCTCATCCACGATCCAGTTATCGGGACAAAAGCATCGCAGTCGTAATCTCATACTGACTAACAAAAACACAAAAGATTAAAATCATCACAATTGTTGTCAGTCATGGCATCAACCAAACCTCCAGCAGGGCAGTTCAACATGCTCTACTTTGCAGCAGCATCCACATACGCAAAGAAGCAGTCTGAACATTTGAAGGCACCACTTCCTGTCTCAGAGCTTTTCGATACGTTAGAGCAGCTTTATCCAGGCATCAAGGAAAAGGTTTTGAGCTCGTGTATGCTCACTGTAAATTTGGGGTATGTGGATCTGGACGACGCTGCAGGAATTAAGATCAAAGAGGGCGATGAGGTGGCTATTATTCCTCCTGTGAGCTCTGGATGAGATAATGGGCGGGCTGCATGATATACGACAACCCTGAAGATTGAATGCCAGCTTCCGCATCTACCGCCTACAGTCTGTTGCAGGGAAACAGGATGATAGGTTCTGGCGAGCAGCTCTGTCCGCTTCAGAACACTGCGACGAAGCATCTTTTCTGCTCCAAAGCTATAGTAATAGCGTTTGTAACGGGTAGTACATAGATTGAGAATTTGTGTGTTGGCGCCTAACAAAGCTATGAAGATACTGAAAATGATTCTTCATCACAAGCATTGTTCAGTACATACAGACTACTAAAGAATTCTTCATGTTAACGAGCGGTGCTCTTTGGATGTCATGGAAGTCACATCTCGTGGGAAGCACGATATTCACAGCCTGTCTATCTCTCTCTCTCTTTTAAGCCTTGACAATACTCCCCAGCGTCAACAAGCCTCTTCTTACTGACCAACCTCATCCCTCCAACAAGTATGACTAGCGACCCAAGTCCTAACAGTACAGCTAATGTGACCATAGCACCAATGACTCCGCCAACCGCAGCAGAGATACCGTGCCGGTTATGGTGGGAAGGGGCAGACTGAGATGAAGAAGTGCCAGATTCACCATAGCCGGCACAAGTACCAGTGGAGTTACCGCAAGCATTACACCATTGCTCAGCAGTTCCGATAGCAAACTTTTCCATCTTTTCGGAGAATCTGTTCCATGGGATGCTCATGTCATTTCCCCCAAAAAGGGCAAAGGGAGTCGGGTCCGCAGACGAAGCAGCAGAACCATTATGGAACAAAAAGCGAATCTGCAGATCATCCGCACTAGGAAATTCACTCGCAGCAGCGCCATTACTAAACAATTCGAACACCATAGAAGAAGCATAATCCGGCACACCGTAAAAGTCCGGCGAGGCAGCCGTAAGGTTTGAAAGACCAAAGAAGGACAAGAAAGAGGCGTAGGCGCCGAATTGGATGCCCAATTTGCTAGCGCCCTTGGAGGCGACTGTGTTGCTCAGGAATTTGACGATTTCGGCGGCGAGTTGCATGCCTGGCATAGCTCGGATGTTGTCCGTGGCGTTGTAAGCCAGGCCGTATTCGTGGGAGTCGGCTAAGGTGCGTGCTTGGTGGAGGGTTGCGCTGTCAAGGACGGAGTCGGAGGGAATGGTGGCGTTGTGGATTTCAGCAACGTTGATGACATCGTATACTGTATGGTTTTAGCTTTTCATGCCTGCCAGCTCAAGTTCTGTTGCCAGCATACTCGTGTAGGCATTCTTGAATGTGACATCCTTGGCCGCAAACGTCCCATTCACAACAGGTACCAATTTATCGTACAGATCTCGGGTTGAAGCTAGCTTATCCGTATACTCCTTACTCGTGAAATAGTTATTCGAGCTAATCTTTGCATTCTCGCAACCACTGGCGTCTTGTAACCATCCGTTATCTTCGGAACCCGTGCCACTCGAAACAAGATTGATAGGAATTAACTGATAGCCATTGAATGGTGCAGCGACTTGCGACCCGTTTCTCAATGTCTCGACCCTCCGTCCAACAGGTGGGTACAATCCTTGTAAGAATCCCAGAGCGGAATTCTGGAGTACAGTGTCCTTGGGTGCGGTTACGGCGATTTGACTCTGCTTTACTAGGTCTGTGTTGAGGCCTTTGACTTTGAGTGAAGCGTCGCCGGTGACATAGCGAGAGCGGTAGTATTCACCACGGGTGTAGACCTGTGAGTAGCCCAAGTCTGTGAGGTTGGCTGGAGGGGTAGACTTTGGCGTTCTGTCGCCATGGCGGTGGAATATCTGAACAGTTTTTGTGAGCAATTGAATCAATATTGGAAATCAAACTTACATAGACACCATAGACGGTTTCTTGCGCAAAAGAACCTGGCAGCAAGGCCGCCGCAATTATTAGATTTGTATACATCATCTTGTCTCTAATGTACACAAAGATACTAACGGCAATTGGTGGGAGCAAGTGATACCACCTACCAACTACCCGGGTACTCAGCTAATAAGAGGAGTTCCAGCACATACCACTACCAAGGAAAACCCTCTGGCGCAAGTCCGCGGGGTGGTAGAGTCTTCTACAGCCGCTCATAATGACGACAATCCTTTTACTGGTACGGTGACCTAAGCGGGGTAGTTTGAACCAGTCAATAACCTTATCAAACAAGCAAGATTGACCTGCATATTCAGTCCAATCGATTGTCCTGGTTCTTGTGCATAATGCCTGATAAGCTTCAGTAAGCAGATTGGCGTCTATACACTACTGTTTGCTGTGGTATGGTGTCGTGTTGTTGAAAGGTAGGGGCCGAACTCCGCCACTAGGTGACCTTAGCTCCCTTGAAGCTTGATACACACCTTAGTGATAACGACTGTTCACTTTTTGTTCTTTTAACGGGGCATGTTAACAGGGCATGTTAACAGCTTCGTAATAGCAAAAATGTGGCGTCCAATTAATAACTAGTATGTGCAGCCAAATATTGCTCTACAGCTTATTTGTAAATGTGACCTAGAGCAAAAGCTGTACTAAATTTGGGTATCTCCTCTTCTATCATCCCAACGCCTGTAATCCCAATACCGTTGCTATACCCCGGAAGTAGAAGCCTAAATATTAAAAAAATATCCGTCCCAGAAAGTAATCACATGATATTGCATCTCTCATCTCTCCCAGGCCCAAAAGCAGGACTTCCATTTCCCCTGCCCGCACCACCCATCTGCCCAGGACTAGAAGGAATTTGATTAATTAGTGGCCCAGGGCGTGATGGACGACGACCTGTAACAGGGTTCGAGGAGGGGCCACCAGGGCTGCTCGTTTGCATGTAAGCACTCTGTTGCTCTCTTAGACTGACTGGAGCGTGTGGGCTTGCTGGATGATCTCTTGGCGGGACGAACCTTCGATCTTTGGACGCTTGTTCGTAAGTTGGTGGAGGTGCATCTTCACCAGGGCCAGCTGCCGGGCGATTTGTTCGGCGAGGTGGTATTAGAGGTCGAAGTACCTGTGCTGGTGCTGGGGTCCGCTGCTGTTGCTCTAGGACTTGACGTGAGAGCTCCTGCTCTCGCCGTCGCGCATCTTGCTCTCGCCTGTGGTTTGCTTCCTCTTCTTCTTGTAGCTGAAGTGCCACGGCGAAGTCGTGATCTTCCTGTTCAGTCTTAGATAGGGTGCTACTGGCACTAGCCGGCTCATTTTCCGCTGCAGCTGATGAAGACGAGCAAACAACACCACTCTCCTGTGAGAGAAATGAGCTTGTGGATTGTTGCTTTCCGTGCTTCTTATTCTTGCCCTGAACAGACATCCACCCTTGATCAACATCTAGCAAACTCTGGACGGGTCGCTGACTAAGTGAGCTGCCTCGTGGGCCCGCAGGATCCGGGGTGTTGTGATTGACAGGGCGAAAGTCGCCGGAATAGTGCTCCGTCCCTTGCCCATTGATATCCACTAGACTTTCCCAAACAATCTCATCGTGGGAAGAGTAGCCAGCATCAGTAACCAGGATGAGGATCTGCTGAGATCGCGGCTCTTTATAAATCGTAGAGAAGTGATCATTCCGGAAAAGGATAGCAAAGTCGCCTGGCTTAACGTGCGCCAGAAGAACGCCTAGACCATATTCTGTGAGCTGGGTGGGCCAAGTGATAAGGAACTGCTTGATTGCGTGCAAATCCTCAAACATGGTCTGTTCTTCAGCATTCAGTCCCGTAGATGCGATCTTCGTATCGAGCTCTTCTTCGTAGAACTGGATATTCTGGGCATCCTCGTAGGTCTTTGCAGACCGATCAAATGCAGCGTACGCAGATGACTCGCTCGTTGGCAGCCAGCCGTGTATCAAGGGCACATTGAAAGCGCTGTATAGTCTCATTTCTCGCGTTTCTTCAAAAACACCAGGCTGAGTATTTGGCCTAAAAGCAGGATGCATATCCATAGAACGGCGGTCCGGCTGATACACAAAACGTGGATTAACATTCATGCCGGTATGCAGAGTGATCAGGAATGAATACAGATCACCAACATCCGGTAATCCTTGCGCCGCATCGCCTCTCCGTCCAGACATGAGTTCCTCGAACACTGCGTCAACCAGGAGCCCAAGGCTGACCTGCTCGCGTGTCCTCAAGGTCTCGACTAAGACTGTTTCCACGTCGACGGGTGTAGATAATGTCAAAGCATTTACAAGGGCAAGTAATGGACAGGGACCGTTCGCATTCTGGACCAGAATCGGTGATACTCTAAACTTCTGCGATGATGTGTCAAACCAGCGGACTTTCTTGATCATGTATGTTTGATTTCGTTGCTTCTTCAGCGTCGTGTTTGGTGTTTCTCTGCCGGAGCTATGTCCTTCAATTTGCGGATCAGCAGATTTGGGCCTAGGCGGCAGCTGAGGGGCAGATCCTTGGTCTCCCACAGCGCTGACTGCCTCTCCACTATGGTACTCGTCTTCCGCCATTCTCTCTTGTTCACGTTTCTTTGCCTGCTCTAGGGCAGCTGCAGCTTCAAGCTGTCTTCTCTCACGCTGACTCTGCTCCCACGCTTGTTGCTCTTGCCAGGTTCGCTGTGACGATGACGGCACAGGTCCGTCATGAAGTCCATGCGCGCGTGAAGAGAAGGCATCCAATGACGAAACATCTGTTTGAGGATCCCACGCTGTAGAAGCTATTGAGTCATCTCTCCCGGCTCCTACCGCTTCTTTTTCAGGATATGGCTGTTCAGGAAAAGCTGCTACATGCAATGCGTGCGGGGAAGAAGTAGCAGGAAGCTCGGTGAGCGACATATTGGACATGGCATCTGCTGGTGTATAATCTGCAGGTAGCTCTGCGATGGGTATAGTGCTGCCCGTTCCTTGAGTAGAAAGTGGTGGCGTGCCCCCGAATAAAGCCTGCCCAGTGTTCTGAGGCCGTAGAAATGGATTGTATGACTGTATCTTTGCAGGTGGTGAAGGTCTCGTTTCCATTGCCCACGGATTCATGGATTCCGGCGTACTCAAGTTTTCCCGCAACTTCATCTTTTGTGGCACGCCTCCAGGTGGTCCAACTCTGAGCGATGACGGAATATCCTGACCAGACTGTCGTGAATTAGGTCTACTGATTCTTAACGGTGCTAACAAATCTTCTGGCGTGGTCCTGTCATGTTCATCGTCTACGTCCCAGTCCGAGTCTGATTTGTCCCATTCATCGTCATCGTCTTCCTCGGACTCATGCTTTGGAGAGGCATGTGCTTTAGAAGAAGCAGTCAGGAGGGCACTGCTTGGAGGAATGTCTGGAGGAGGATCACCTGGAGCGCTTGGAGGAAATCTTGGTGGTTGAGAGGTTGTAGGAGTGGTGGGATAAGGTGGAGCGTTTGCGGGCACCGGCTTTCGGGTCACCATATTGGCGAGCTTTGTAATGCCTCAAGGAACAGACTATGACAGTCGAGACCCACCGGCAGGTAGTTGATAATTATATTTACTGTTTCTCTTTGGTAGGCAACAGAATGGTATTGCCGAAGGTTGGGTGGAGGTGGAGGAGCGATAACCCTGTAGTTCGTATATAAGTTTAGGATTGTCGACTATGAAACGTTCCTGTTGATGGGAAGTGGAGGGGCGAGGATTTGTCTTGCGGTAAGTATTTTATAAAGAGAGTTCCGAAATTCAGTCCTCCTCCACTGCCTTTCAAGAGTCGGAATGGTAATTAACACGCGGTCTAAGGTTTACTACAAAGGCGATGACGCCACAGATATGTGGCGCAGCCCAAAATTAGGTACTACTACCTTAGCGCCCGGAGGGGTATTTTCAAGTACGTGTTATAGTATAATTATAGTTAATTAAATATATATATATAATTATTTATATAATCTAAAGTTCTAATTAAGAGGGTTTTAGACTCTATACTATAGTAATTCTCCTTGTCCTATTTATACTAAAGGAGTATAGAGAGTAAGTCTTTTTATATATAGAGTCTTAACCCTAGATCTACAATAACTCTAGATCTATAATACGAAATTTAGATCTTAATATAGAAGAATACTACGCTACGCCTACGTACTACTAGCTCCCTAATAAAACTATCTAATAAATCCTTAGAATCCTTATTATCCTCCTTCTTAGAAGCTTCTTAGAAGTCTTAACTATAATTACTTTATATAGCCGCCCCTATAGCTTTTTTACTTTAACGCGCGCCTCCTTCTTACGGGTAATACGTAGTACTTCTATAGTCGAATAGACTAAAATACTCTCTAATTAAACTCTTTTTCCCTTTTTAGCCTTCTTTCGCTTTTTAAGAAGCTTAGATTAATTAAAGAGCTATTTAGCTATTATCGCGATTATTATATTCTAAGTTTTATAGAGGCGGGTTATATACTCTATATATCGCTTTACTAGCGAAACAATAGTAGGGTACTCGTATAATAACTCTATAAATCTTTTATTTAATCTTAATAGTTTAATTGCTTCTAGAGGAGAGCTCTATAGTAAAGAATAATTAAGAGTAATCGTTACGCCTAGGGTTTCGTACGGTACGGGACGGGTCGGGTTAGTATATATCGGCCCTATACCGCGGCGGTGCGGGACTATTACGGTATAGTAGTAGTACGATATAAAAAATTTAGTAGCCCGCTCCCGATTTATTCGGTATCCTAATTTTATAATAGTATTTATAGTAGTCTTAAATTATTATAATTTTATATTTAAATAAGATTCTATTTAATACTCTAACTATATACGAATATTAAATATATAAGAGTTAAATCTTAGAGTTAACCCTAGCTCTCTTTTATAGAGAGATAGAGGTAGTACTACGTATAGTAGTAGTCTTTTATATAACTACCTACGGAGCTCTACTAATACCTAGAGTTTCCTACAGTATAGGGTAATACCGAACGGGTCGGTACGGTCTCGATATCGGTATTAGTTCTAGTTCGGTATCGATATAATAAAAGCCGCCCCGTCTCGAAACCCGAAATATAATTAACGTACTAATAAATACGGGATACTATTTTTATAATAGTTTTTATAGTAGTATTTATAATAGTCTTAAAGTACTTATAATATTAAATATAGACGTAAATTTAAGTTTATTTATTTGTTCGTTGCTACGGTTATAATTTATTTCCTATTCTACCTAAGTAAATATTCTAAACACCGAAAATAAAAGCTAGGTATTATAAGAAATTAAAGCGTCTACTATTATAACTATCTAACCTACTAACTTCTTCTTATTATTAGGTTTCGTAGTAGTCTAGCTTAATCTCTTATTAAATTATTAGAATTACTATAATACTAAAAAAACATACGCCTATTTCCTAATATATAACTCTTACGTAAGTATCTACTTAATTATATATCGCGCTACTAAATAGTAATACGCTTCGCGTAGATAGCTAATAGATTTATAACTCGTTTAAATTAGTACTACTTTAATACTATAAGAGAATTATATACCTAAGAGTTTAGTAACTAATACATATTCTATAGCCTCTTAAAGCGTATCTAAAGTACTTAACTACTATTATAAACTATCCTTTAAAGTTAAACTAATTTCGCGTATAAGGTATATAAAGGGTATCTTTTTAATTAAAAGTTTAGGACTATATATTTTCTCTTAATACCTTCTAATCTCTATAAGTATCTTAATTATATTAAATATTAGTTTAAACTACTATAAAGACTACTATAAACTTTACTTACTCCCTAGCTTATATCGATATAACTTCTTTTTTAGTAGTAGTACCATCTTTCTACCAGCCCTACAATCCACCGCGGCTTTTAATAGACGAGCTTTCTTATAGGCGGCTTTTATACTATTTTTCTTGACTATTACTAATTATAGAATATTAGCTAAGTTAGAATAAGGAAAGTTATTATAATAGTACTTATATTTCGTATATACTATCGTGGATTTTAATTTAGTATTATTTTTAGTA